>VDFB02160875.1:0-34213 GCA_007258455.2 Sequoia sempervirens | reverse complement strand
CGGGCTTGATTCAAAGCACGCAGGATGCTTTAGTTGCTTGGAGAAAATCTTACACACGGCATGAATAGTCAGTCACAGTGTTAGAATTCCAGCTTGATTGCATTCCACCTATTTCAGTGCAGGAGGTTGAGGCTGTACTTGCTAGATTCATCGAGTTCGCAATCAGAGAGAAGGAGAATGGGAATGCACTACTAGACGAGGATCTTCTAGAAGACTGATTGTGGGCATTAATTGCCTTTTCTATTTTGGGAGTGAGTGGGAATCTTTGCTCATTTATTGCACCACTCCCCATTCTGGCAGTTTTTAGGGTTAGGGCTGAGGTGGCTCAATCTTAGCCATTCTTTTGATTGTAACCCTAGCTGTCTTTTGGACTGGGCTATCTATAAAAGGGGAGTCCCCCTCATTTGTAATTCAGTAGACATTAGAATTAGAATCAGAGCTAGAGATTGGAGACTAGAGAGTAGAGCAGAGTAGACATTTTGTAGTGTGGAGAAGAAGGAAAGTTTTCCCTTTGAAAACTTTTGTGGAGATTGTTGTGTAAAACTTTCATGATAATAGATCTTTTCATTGATGGTGGAATTCTTCTTTGTCATGGATAGCTACCAAGGTCTCTTCATCCTTTCGGATCCAAGTAGCATAAAGTAGCATAATTTTCATTTCATGCAAGTAGTTTACTTTGGATGTGTGGTGTTTTATTGAGGTAGCTTCATTTCATTCCATACCACTAGCAGCTTGTTGATGATAAGTTCGCCTTGCGTGGTCTACTGGACATTATCTTGAGTTTAACTTCGATTGTGATTTGTATACTTATATGCGTCATTCTGATGGTGTATGTATGCTAAATTGTAATCTGAACATCTTTTGCTATCCCTTTGAAGATTGCACTAATTTTGCTGAAGCTGTCCGAAGTGAGGCTAGGTGAAATTCAGTCGAAGTCTACCGAAATTGAGCTCCACATATCTTGCATTTAGAATAGAATATAAGTTTCTTAGGCCCTACACTCATTTACTTTCCGCACATTTCTAGTTAGCTTTAGGAAAACGTACTTATTGCCAAATCATCCACCTTATACAAATCCCTTCCAATCATCCATTTATTGTTAACTGCAAGAAGCCTGAACAATTATGTAAGTCCCCTCGTGAAAACAGCAATTCACATCAAACCAACTGAGGGTATTCTAAGTATTTCAGAACCTTGGAGTTGAACGTGCGAACTTTCTTGCAATCTTAGCGCACGAAATACTTTGATCAAGAGAGAACGGAGTAGCCTTTGGACTATTTTGTTCTGCTGATTGGTGCGGTCATAAAAATCACATCAACACGGACGAGCTAAATGATTCATCATGGAGCTTGATTGAATCTGGTGAGATTGTTCTGGACGCATCTTTGACTAAAAACTTCATTTTGACCTTCAAAATCATGGGCGCCTATCTCCTCCAAGGGTGCCCAACTTTACCAATGTTAGCCATTTTATCATTCTTCAAGTTCTTGCTTGTTTCCCTTGATCTTCTGATGAATTCTCGATTACGGGAGTTAGATTGATATGATCAACTAGCTGTTAGATTCACTGGATAGCCTGACTAATTCTGAGGGAGGTCTCTTGGAAGCTGCATCCTCGGAAAAGATGATTTGAGGCCTCAAAAGCTTGGGCGCCCCTGGCTAGCTGGGGCGCCCATCTCCTCTAGAGTTAGAATTAATTCTGAGATTTTCACCTTTGCTCGACTTCTGTCATTTTACTCTTGTTTGTCCCTTTGTTCTGCCTTCGATATCTAATAACTGCCAACTTTGATTGACTTGCTGATGATTCCGTTGGAAAGCTTGATCAGGACTAAAGAAATCATGCTGGAGGCTTTGTCTGCAAATTCATCCATTTAGGCCCTTAAAAGTTTGGACGCCTATCTCCTTCTGGGGCGCCCAACTCCTCTAGACTTAGCCATTTTTGCTTGATTTTCATTCTTCAAACTTGAACTTTCATGTTATACCTTCAGCTTGATTTGGATTTGCTGGTGATTGACAAGTCTAATGATCTAAGGAAGACATCCAATGCGAGGTTGACAGAATCCTGAAGAGATTGAGCACATTTGCAAACCCTAATTGCTGGATTAGGTCCTCCAAAAGGTTGGGTGCCCATGGCCACCTAGGGCGCCCAGAGTTCCCAGACTTAGATTATTTTCTATTATTTTCATGGTTTGCATTCTACAACTTGGTTGAGACCTCTCTGTTTGACCTCAAATTCCGAATGATTGGTTGATCTGATGATTGCACTGCAAGACTCACTACGGAGCTGAGAAGAATCTGAGCAACATTGCCTAGGAGCACAAACCTTAATTTCACCATTTGATGCCCTCAAAAAGTTGGGCGCCTATCTCCTCCTAGGGCGCCCATGGCTAACAGACTTAGTTTTTATTCTGCAGATTTCAACTCCTTCCTTCGTTCTACGTGCACGTCCATCATTCCTCATCTTTTGTCTGGTGCTTGAATGTTTGAATCTGACACCTGGCAGTTGACTGGCCTCCATTGATGGCTTCGGAGCTCCCGAAATGCTTTCTGAAATTGAAAAAGCATAATAGACCCACTAGGGTAGAACTGATCGTTTTGTGATTCTGACTGCACCAACATGATGAAGAAGTATTTTTGACCAATCAAAATCAGTTTGAACCCTAGAAGCCACACTTTTTATTTTTAGAAATTTTCTATTTTTAGAAAATTTTGCCAACATCCGTTTCAAAAGAACCCCAAAAAAACCCAGAAAAAGTTTCTATTTTTAGAAAGCCAAAAATAGCAATTTTCCTACAAAGTAGAGATGAAAAATTGAGATCTGGGTTTTGTAGAATTGGTCGTGGCCTGAACAAACAATCACGCATTGCTCCATTTTGAAAATTTCAAGTTTTACCCTCATGCAAGACATGAAAACCCCAATTTTGACCTTTTTTTGATATTTTTAACAAGACTGTTGACCATTTCTTCAAAATTCCTAAGTGTAGCAAAAATTTTAATTTGGGGTACAACATTTTACCATTTTGTGTCTTTGTATGAAGGTGTATAATGTCCATGTACCTGCCAGAGTTTATAGCATTTACCCTGTGGTATAAGGGTTAACTTGCTAACGCTCCAGCCCAATATCTATTGCTTACAGCCTATTATGGCTGCTGGAAAATGTGTGGGGATATTTACAACCTTCTATATCAGCCACATCTAAAGAAAAACTATCCGTTTCCCGGAATTTCTAAAGTTTGTCTAACGTTAGCTGGGCTCAAGGTGAGTACAGATCATAATAGATTCTTATGTTATTTGAAATTGAACCTTTTCAGCTACTGATTCCTAGGAAAATGCTACATTGCTTGAGGCAACCTGATTGAGTAAAGGATAAAAAGAAGATGGTCTTTGTCTCAGAAACAAAGGTTTCACTTTTGTACTACTCTTTTTTAACAAAATATAAGTTTTACAGATCAAAAGGAGCAAAACAAGGAAAATGAAAAATGAACATCTTGACGAAGTTAATGCCACCAAAAAGAATTTACACTTCTATGACAATGGTTGGAGCAGCCCATTCTATTTTAACTCACAATTTCTCAGAAAGGACCTGTGCTCCCTAAAAATCAATAACAAATACAAGATAGAAATGGATCCTTAACCAGAAAAGTATTTGTCAAGATCTCTTGTTGGAAGTGATGTTGTAGGGCATGTACTACAGTTTGCACATGTTGCAGATGATCCTCCCAAGCTTTAATGTATACTTGAATAAATATATCTGAATATATCATTGACAATTCCCACGAAGATGATTTAAGGCACAAAAGCAACAATTTAAAAGCCCATGCTTGGCTCTGAAAGCAGCCTGGAATTGGAGATGCCTTGAAGCAATATCAATCTATGAAACATTGTGCCTTAAAGTGTTCAATTATGATATTATTGATTATGTGAGAGATCTATTTTAACAACGTTTTTGGCTCGAGCTCTATAGTTTATGCATAAACAACATGATGTCCTTTCTAAACAAATAGAGAGAAAGATCCATAAGTGAAAGCACTTGACTGAAATGTATCTTCACTTAAAAGCTATGTTACTAATCGTGGCTTTACCCTCCCGATTCCGGGTACAGGACGTATCATAATTGGATACCTCCCAGATTCGCTGTGGAATCAGGTAGGGTTCAAATTTCCCTCGCAGAAATGCTTCCACCATGCCCTTGACGAATTTCGCGTCACAAGAAAACACGCCTTAATCCTAAGCCGTATTATTCTGCACGCAGCACACTTGTTTCTTTCGGTTTTTTTTCTAAAAGCTCAGCTCTTTGTGGACTCTGTCGAAGCTTGTTGCAGGACGACGCGGGCTGGGAGATGACACAGGCTGGGAGACGACGCGAGTTGCAGGTTCGACGATAGATTGCTTTGCCAGCCGCAGATTTTTTGAGCACCGTCTAATAGTTTTTTAAAAATATTTATATTCACACTTTAAAACTTTAAACAAATGAGTGGGTCGGTTTTAAAATATTTTTAAAGGTTTATTTATTTATATTTATTATTTAATATTGTGTGGTATTATACAATCAGAAAAAAACTTATTAAATTATTTATTATTTAGTAATTTACACTTATATTATTTTATTTTTTATTTTAATATAGGTATAAATATTAAATTGAATTATTTTATTTATAGGTATAAATAAATGTTTTATTTGTTTAAATTAAATTATTTTATTTATTATTTTAATATAGGTGTAAATATTAAATTATTATATGTATAATGTATAGAGTAATATTATTATGATATTAATTATATTATAAAAATTATATTAATATATTATAAATTTATAATTATACTAGTTTTCTATGATTTTTATATGTTTTTGTACGGACGTACCCAAACGTACCCACACCCAATTTTTTTTTTTTGCTGTATTGGCGTACCATACCCGTACCCGTACCCACGTACCCGTACCCGATTCGGTAACTTAGTTTAAAAGCCAAGTTAACTCCAATGTCGCACTTTCTATAATAGAATCTAAGAATACCCGTAGGAATGCTGAACAAGGAGCAATGACCCTGGAATAAGAACAAGGAACATGGAATTGTTTTTATTGGAGCAAAACATTTATGTTCTTCAAACACATCAGATTAAGCATCTAAAACACTAGCCATAGATTTGGGTGAAAGACTATTTAAGTTTAGTTTACATGCTTACTGTAGGCAAGTGGCAAAATTCTGTGACGTCGATAAGCTTACAGTTTTTTCTGCTCAAAACAAGCATATGGACAGTGGGCAGCTTAATCCAATAAGCCTCATTATCTTTGTAGCTTGTAGATGTGGCGAAATTCAATGCAGATTGCAGCAATCAAATCTAGGAGAAGAATGGAGGAAAGCTTCTCCAAAAGATGTGAAGAGGTCACATATGATTGTATTGATTGAAAATCAATTGATGCCATAGAAAGGATTAAACCTTTATTTATAACAAGATGTGTGTAACTTCTTGCACAAACTACCAGGTAATCACAATGACTAGGTTCAATGAACCTTCTAGTATCTTCTCACACAAGCCACCTACTCCGTATTAGTTACTTAACTAACACCATTACTTACCACTGCATACATAACTAACAATATAAAATAAAAAATGAGCTCTAACAAAATAGTTCATTTATGTTACACAACAAATATGTTTCTTTATGAACACAGCATGCCCTTCTCCTTGGGAATCTTTGTCCTCAAAGTTTGACCAAATGGAAGCTCTCCCATGCATCTTCTTCTTCCTTTTATTTCTTAGACTTGGAAATGAACATATCAATCCACTTGAATATGTAGAAGACTTGACAATACTCAGTTTTCATGAATTGAATGAAGCGATTCACCATACTCTAATATATATCCTCAAAGGAATCATATGGATCAATACATGCCTCATTGATATTTTCATCCTTATTTCTTGCACATCATGTTGGATGGAAGACATATCATAGAGACTAAGAGAGGCAACAAACATATGGCTGAAATTATTTCTTCATGAAAGAGAAACTCAAAAAAGTTATCCTCATTCAACCAAAAGAAATCTTTGTACCACGGAATATAAACATCCTCCAACTCTAGCCAAGTGAATATTTAGTTTTAGTATTCTGATGCCACATCTACATGAACTATAATTTTAATAAGGGTTCTATCATATGCACTGGATATTCTTTACAACGTTTTTCCTTAACTTATGGTTTTTGAGGCTGATCTCTCTCCAAATACTTAATGAAAATCTATAAAAGAACACTCATTTTAAATCTAATTGAATCTACTTTTGAACCCAAAAAATGGCACCCCAATTGGCATCTTGAACAGAAAGTTATGACCTGTCAGTCAAGGCACCCAAATTTGCAATTTTTTGGATGACTTCAAAACAACTTGTGACAGCTATATCTCCCTCTACAAATCTCCAAATTTGACAAAAGAAGGCCTGTCGAAAACAGCTATAATTCCATTTTCCAATTTTAAAACAAAAAGTAACTTCAACCTTAACACTTTAATAGAAAGTTACTACCTCTGCAATACTGAATCATTTTTCTACACTACAAAACAAAACATACCATCTACAACATAATTGCAACCCCAGTAAGCACAACTACACAATAATAGAAACTGGGGGCACCTGGACACTCAAATTACTGGATTGTACCTGCAAATCCAAGAGAATAATGGAGGAAAGTTTCTCTAAAAGATATGAAAATGTCACACATGATTGTATTCATATGAAAATGGATTGGTCCACAGAGAGGGGTAATTTATTATAAACAAATATTACATTTTTCAACAAGTTACCATCTACTCCCTACTAATTACTTAATTAATTAACATCACATACATTACTAACAATATAACATAAAATGTGAGCTTTATAATAAAGTAGCTCATTTAGATTACATAATAAAATATGTTGTGTTTAAAAACACAACACAATCTTGAAAGGACTCGAGTTTAATTGACCTAAATAGTGTAGAAAAGTATGTCTGAAGAAAAAATATAAGTGGAGCAATTGCTTTGTCAAACCATCTTATTACATGAAAAAATTTAAATGTCCCCCCATCATCAGATAGCAAGAAGACTGTTCTACCAAGCAGCATGCATGTCATTGCTACAATTCCATAGTTGATTATCTGCAATTGTCTTTGTTTACCCATCAATTATCAGTTATGTTTGGACATATGTCGATGAGAAGTTTTTTGGTAACATAAATCTATGTCCCTCTAAATCTCACTTTTATATACATAGATAATTTCTCCCACTTTGTTTCCATAGAAAATGCAATTTAAGTTGTTTTGATTTGGCTAATAGCTATTTGAGAAAGAATTTTTAATTGTAACATTATGATGGCAAAGCCATTAATCACAATGACATGACATGTATAACCGGACAAGGGCCAAAATTTTCAGGACATTTATAGTAGGAACTAATAATAAAACCATAATCACTGTGATTCACAAACTTAATATGAAATGGAAATGTTGCAATGCCTCTCCAGCCTGGAGTTTTTGTTTTGTTGGATCCATACCAGGTGTTTGCCAGCAAGTGTAGATGTGCAAAAGAATACAAACACGCCCACTTCTCATTGTGGAAAATGGAAAGGTATCAAACAATTCTTTTGACGATCACAAACCTGTCACATAGCTGTGAACTAAAATATTTCAGAGGTTATGTAATTTTGTTTGCTGGTATACTCCATGGAAAGCAACTCCCTTATGAGACCATGGTTCTATAAGTTGTAGGGATCTTTTTGTTTGTTCTTAGAATTTTCTTGCAATGGTCATGCATGTCTCAAACACTACACATGATTGGCTTATTCAGGCATATTGAACACCAAAAAAAACAATAACCCAGGAAAATATCATTCCAAGTATGTTGACTACAACGAGCATCAGTTCATGTACATATCCAAGTCTTGTCCAGTAACTCTAGTATTAGCCTGAATACTTCACATACATGCATATTCATAAAATTCAGGAAAAAGTGAGTGTGACAATGGTAACCATGCTTAAGTCTGTATCCATTTTCTTTCTCATTAGCATGGTTAGAGGAGATTTATTCTATCTGCAAGATGATTTATATTAACCGATGACTGAGCAACTCAAGTATGCACTAAAGCCCATCATCAGGATACCAGAACTACTAATCTAGGCACTTAATCAGACATGTATGTTCCATTACCTAAGAAAGATGATTTTTTCTGCTATTAGTGTTCTACTAATTTGTCCCGCAAAATATATGATTCAAATTCTTACCAAAAAAAGGAGTGTCAGCATATTTCTTCTTATATAGCAAAGCTGTCATTCAGATTATATTAATTCATTAACAATTGTATATCTCTGCCTTCTATCAAATATTATGCCGACAAAAGGTAGATCCCAAAAGAGGTTTTAGGATAGTCAACTATTAAACCCTTACTTTATGATGAGCAAATCTATAGCACTATCTCCTTCCTTTCTGATAGACAAATCCAAAGTTAGTGTCCTTAAAGGCTAGAAATCCAATTATTATCATGTGACAAATCTTTCCTATGATATTTACTATTTGGTGATGGTGCAAAGTTTGCAAACAAATCAACCTATTAATATCAATTATTGCACATTGCAGGAAGAAATACACTGTTATTTATGTTTTCGGGATCAATTTGACTTCCACCTATTTTTATTCACTTTAAAAAGCTTTTGGACAAAGAAAAAACTTAAAATCATAGTATTCTAATGTATTAAAGACAATAAATTTTCACAGTCCATGTTATTGAATTTCATAGCTTCTGGATTTGACTGCATGAGCATTTTTTATCAACATTTTGGATCAATCTCTATGATCCATCATCAGGATAATTTCAATGATCCGAAACATTGATAAAAAATGCTCATGCACTCAAATCCAGAAGCTATGAAATTCAAATCTAATGTATCAATTAAGACAAATACTTTACATGCACCATCTTATTATACATTCACTTATCAACGAAATATTTTGGTCACCTGCGGATGTTGAATTACTCCTCACAATCACTAGAGAATCCCTGTACATATTTAATATAAAATTCTTAACTTATAATTTATAAATTAATGTTTAGGACTCACCATCTCGAGCTACTGCATGTTCTTCAACCTGCATAACATAAAAATCCATTTAGATTTAGTCTACATGTGGAAATTGGATGTGGACCACTCTTAACATATTAAAGTGAAAGATGCGAACAGTGAAACACAAAAAAGTAATTCATAAAACAAATCAAACAGCTCCAGTTCTTGTATACAAAAAAGTTATAAATTCACTAGAATCAAAGTGGCATAACCCAAACCAAAAAAAGAGAAAGAAAAAATCCTTGACCAAGAATAGTCTCCATAGGCCAGTACTCAAGTCACGCAATAGTGACAAGGTTTGGTAAAATGCCACTAACTAGTTTGGTTAATATAATGTCTATCCTCTAACCATCAACTTTTTAAATGCACCACTTTGTAGTTTTTTAGTACGCAACTCTATAAAACATGTGTAGTCTAATCCACCTTTGACAAATTCATTATAGCAATATTTATCACTTCTATTACTAGAAGCTAAAAGATGACATTCAAAAATGATAAAACCAACCTAATGTACTTCATCAACCCTATTTTATTTTACTGACACTTTTCTCATGCAAGATTTGTTAGTGCATTTATCTCCTTGTGCATATGTTCACACATACATTGGGATTGGGATGGGCCAGCTTGCAGTACTTTGTAAGAATGTGTCATTAGCAATCCTCCTTATTATCACCTTCATATCAGAAAATTTGTCCTCTTGGCTCCCTGATTCTCCCTCTAGCCCTCTATTTTGCCTACATGTAGTTGACATCATCAACCTGGCCGATGATGGTCTATAGACCCAGTTTTAGGCAATGCCGTCAACTCAGCCAATGACATTGGCTAAAACTGAGATTTGACTTTAGAGTTCTGACCTTTATTTATATGTTCCACTTGTCATTTCTCAAGGAACTAGAGGGCACAATATTTGCTCAGCTCATGCATATACACATATGCTTAAAGAAGAAAAAAAAAAGATTTAGGGTTAAGGAGCTTAAATAAAGGAAGATAAGTTAGAATAAAGATCTTTAATATTTCAAGAATACAAGTAGTGCTAGTGAGGTTTAGCAAATCTTTGGAGTCCCCAACTTTAGTCTACTTAGGTCATCTTCTATCCATCTTGAATTAACCTGCACCCATCTCTCACAAAGCTTGGCAAGCCAAGGGGGAGATTAATATACCAATGAGCCAACCCAAGGTAAGTATCCCTGACCCTCATCTCTCTCTTAATCTTTTGGTGTTTTGGTCTATATTCTGAATGCTGTGTGCTTCATGTGTTACATAGAATAGTACTGCCCATTACTTTACTTATATCTTCTGCATTGTTGTTACCTATAGCCCTTGCTTACAACCTAGTGGTATTTTGGTCTTTATAGCTCTCGCTTATTGCCTGGTTGCATCCTTTTATATCTATAACTCTTGCTTCAGCATCCAATGACACCTTGAACCTATGAAGTTTCTCCACTCTCAAGGATTGTATGTGTAGGTCCTTCTGTAGATTCACTGCAACTCTTTCACAAACAGCCCTGGACCACTTTGCAGACCAAATCCTTATATTGTGTTGGATCTAGAGGCCTTCCACCCTTTTCCCTATTTAGAGGATCATTACATTATAGAGACACATTTTAGGCAAAACACAATATGTAATTAAATCAATATCAAATAAAGGAAATACTCTCAAAACAGCAAAAATGTGTTCAAAATCCCAATGGAACCTCAAGCCAAAAAAGCTCCTGATAAGTTCCCTAGAATTGTAAGGCAATCCCATTAAGAAACCGTCACAAGGCACATCCCCATGGAAGAACTGCCTTCTAAAATCCTATAGGTATTGGCTGGGAAGGGCACATGGTGTTGGATCATCTAATAAGACTAAGTTTGTACTAATAGATAACAAATTAAATCAGCTGACAATGGCACAGAAATGCAGTAAAAATGCCAAGCCAAAAGAAACTCTAAGGAAAGCCCATGGATAAACAACTAGATGATACGTCCCCACTCAAGAATCAATTCAAAAAATTCAAAAGCTCTAGCTATGATGGTCACATAAGTTTGGAACATGCACCAAATTTGGACAACTAGATGAGTACCTTGAATAACTTAGTTCATAAAGATAATACAAACCATAGAAGCAAATATTTTCCTTGCAAATTTCTTGGCATATCAACGGATAGAGGTATTTTTAATTTCTCTAGATATTGTCAGGAACCCAAAAAAACATAGAAAAAATCAAACAAAAAAGAGAAATTACTGCTGTTATAAGCATTTAAAGTCATCATAATTGCATACGGAGTGAGAGAGTGAAAGTAAATGAGAGTGTACACCATGAATTTTCAAAAATGGACTTTTCTCATTAAATTTGAGATCACTGATTACACATCATTGTAACAGAAATCTCCTTAACAATGACATCAAATAACCTTGACAAATTGATAATGAGCCCTGTATGTAATAAACCACAACTAAGGTAAGAAATACCTATTAACTCTACCATTCTCCTTAAATATCAAGTTCAAGAGGCTAATTTATACACAAAATGGTAACTACAATTTCCTCTTCCCATCACCAGCCTAGCCAAAAATTTGGGATCCTTAAAACCCTAGCCATGAGAGCCTATTGAATTTGTGACGAAGAAAACTTAAACCAAGAGTTGGACCATCTTTGTTGTGTCTTTAGGTTGAATAGGTGTACCAACAAGCAAATATCTAGAACCCTCAGACAATCCAAATCAAGTTTCTTTCCCAACTAAAAATCCAAATCATCCCAACCCTTGTCACTCCCTATTGCCTCCTTACCTTTTGTTGAAGGCATCTCCCTCAAAATTTCCAAAATCCTTCTTAAAAAAGGCCTCCGATGAGAGTTCAAAAGGACTCCTTATATAGGTGAAAAGGGTCGCTCATTCGACACCAGAATTAGAGAGCATAGTGCTGCCATCAAGCATGAACATGTTCTTAAATCAGCCCTAGTTGAACACTCATCATCAACTAAACATCATATTTGTTTAGATAACACTCAAATCTTGTTCAAAGAAGACAACTTCTATAAAAGGAAGCTAAAGGAAGCCACAAAAATCATCAATCATCTCACCAACCTCAATTGCGATGAAGGTTGGAGTTTAAGCCTCTCTTGGCAAACTCTTTTATCAAACCTGAGAAACCACCTTCACCCCCTACCCTAATCCCCCCTGCTTCCTCGCCTTCCTCCTTCCTTGCCTTGTTTATCACCCTCGCTTCCTCTTTTTGGTTCTCACATCCTCTCAGATTTAAAGTCCAACTTCATTCGCTTCTCTTTCGGAACATGAACGAAAGCTTCACAGCCAAACACCCTCAGATGATTGTAAGAAATTTGCCTTCCAAGCCATCTCTCCTCCAGAGTATCAAAATCCAATCTGGAGGAGGGTCTGCAATTAATCAAATACATTGTTGTGTTAACTGCTTCCACCCAAAACTCTTTACCCAAACCTGCATTAGAGAGCATGCTCCGAGCCCTCTCTAGAATCGTTTGATTCAACCTTTCAGCTGCACCATTCTCTTGAGGTGTGAATGGTACAACTTTAATATGCTAAATACCATTATTTGCACAATAGCCATCAAATTCTAAAGAACAAAATTTTCCCCCATCATCCGTTTTCAAACATTTAATCTTGTTCCCCGTTTGGTTTTCATGAATGGCTTTAAAAATCTCGAATTTGGTAAAAACTTCAGATTTCCTATTGAGCATGTATATCCATACCTTTCGAGTGCAATCATCAATAAATGTGACAAAATAATTGGCTCCTCCATACGAGGTTACCTTTGTAGGACCGAACACGTTGAAGTGCGCAAACTCCAAAGGCCTTGTCTTTTTGTCATGTCCGGTCTTCGAGAAACTAATCCGCCTCTATTTTCCATATAGAAAATGCTCACATAGGTCCAAATCCACACATCTTAATCCCAGAAGGTGAACCCTTTTGAGCAAGATTTCAAGCCCCTTCTTGCTCATGTGCCCGACCCTTCTATGCCATAGTTCCGCTTCGCTGTCCACAAGTATCATCGTTGCTCCCACTTCAATGGGACTATCTAGCACATATAATGTGCCCAATTTGCTGCCCCTTGCAACCACTAACACCCCTAAGTACAAGGAAGCATTCATCAACATGAAGGATGACTTCTATGTTGTTACCATTGGGAATGCAAATACAGTTTTGGCAATCCAATGGTTGGGCTCTTTGGGAGAATCAGACCATGGAATTGAAATTCTAGTCCAAGGGAAAGGAGGTGGTACTCTGTGGGATGGCAAATGGGACGCCAAAGATAGTGTTAGCAAAAAGGATGGAAAGAATTTATAGAAATGGACAAGTAGATTAGGCGGTGCAATGCTTAGTATCATTGACAAACGCTGCCCAAAGCAAAACATCATACACTAAGGAGGTGCAAAAGATCTTGGACAAGCACTATAAGGTTTTCAACAGTTTTCACCTAAGTCACCGCATTCGCCGAATTTCAACCATGAGATTCAAAATTCGGCAAACTTCAAAACAAGATTAAAAATTCGTTGAGATTTGCCTATATTCGTTTGCCTAAATAGCATAGGTTTTTTAAAAGAAAATATTTAGAAAAATGGAGCTCCTATAACAGCAGATGGCCTCCGTCAATAATGAAACCCCGACTATGACTGTGCTTGTGGGAGCCCTGTTCGACCACTTTTCTGTCGTCGAAGATGGCAATAATGGAAAGCCTGTGCGCGACAACGACTCTCGTCCTGGACTTCACCATCCGGTGCAAGGCATCCTATACAGTTTTCTAGACTTCGCAGCAAGCACACCTGTGGCTTCGTCAAGGAGTAGTATGGAAACGGCTTTCGTGAGAAGCCTAAAATTTAATAACAAAAACAATGACTCTCGTCCCGGACTTCACCATCTGGTGCAAGGCATCCTGTACAGTTTTCTAGACTTCGCAGCAAGCACGCCTGTGGCTTCATCAAGGAGTAGTATGGAAACGGCTTTCGTGAGAAGCCTAAAATTAAAAGCCTTTCATGAAAGAAAACCTACAATTTAATTTAATGTCCATTTGTGATTTATTTTTGTTTTTTATTCACAATGTTAAAATTTAATATTTTAAAATAAATAAATTAAACTTTTACTATATTAATTAATTATTTAATATATAATTTAATTTATTTATTATTTATATATTAATAATATTTAAAATTTAAATTATATTTTGAAACATATTTATTATTTATTTTGCTTTGTGTTTATTATTATTTATATATGAGTAATATTTAAAATTTAAATTATATTTTTAAATATATTTATTATTTATTTAGCTTTATTAATATATTTAAACATATTAGTATATCAATATTATTTTTTAATTATTTTAAGTATATTACATATATTTTAAAAATATCAAAATTATATAAGGCGAATTTAATCCAAGTTTTTTACTTTTCGAATTTTTTCCTTGTTGAACTTCATCCGAATTTCAATGTTGCCGAACTTGAATTCGAATTCGAACACGGTGACTTAGGTTTTCACTATTCAACAATGCTTTATTTTCATCATGCAGCCAAGCGTCCAATCTGTACTGACACCTTCTTAACCATTTCAACCTTATGAACAGCCAGCTAAAAGTCACCTTTGATAGCCACTTCTGCTATCATCCAATATCCCACCACAATGTTTATACGAAAGAAAACCCTTCTTGAAAACTGTACTGACGCCTTCTTAACCATTTCAACCTTATGAACAGCCAGCTAAAAATCGCCTTTGACAGTCACTTCTGCTATCACCCGATATCCCACCATCATGTTTGAATGAAAGAAAACCCTTCTTGTAAATCCCTTGGCATAACTTTTATTCACAAGCAACCATCCACCCCCTCTAGCAAACCAGGTCGGATTCAAACATCAGCTCTTCACAGGGTTGCAGAAATGACCATTTCTTTTGCTTGAGGAATTCAGCTGCAGCATGCCACTTTTGTCCTCACATTTTATTTTTTTCAAGTGCCGTTGCTTAAAATTCTGTACATTTAAATACATGCACTTATAGATATTCTTAAAACTATAGTATACTCCTTCTCTTCTTCAATAAATGAAAATCACAACAATAAAAGCATCCTCTCTCCAACTCTCATCCCCAACCACAGGGTACTAAGATTATGGGTAAGTCACATACTAAACTGAGACATGTCTGTTTAAACAATATTTTCCTTCAATATTACCTTATCCTAAAATAAGTTTTATGATACAGCTCAATTATTTATTAAATATAGAGACTGAAAACAACATAAATGTGATGGTCACTCCCACCATTGCCAACTACAGATAAATATCAAACAAAGATGAGAATAAATGTGTATTGCTACTATCTAAAAAGAAACATGCATGCATTCTAATGCATATCCAGAAAGTAAAACCATATTGGGAAAAAAAAAAAAACATGAGGTTAGAAAACTTAAAGATGGTGATGATATAAATATTAGAAATTCAACACTAAAGCTGACAGATGCTCAGAGTTTCTTTATATATAAGACCAGAAATAGAGAATAAACGCCAACAAAAGGAGAAATAGATCAGTCAGGCACACGATTAGCACAACTCCAGACTGGAAAGGATAATGGCATACTGCAGGTGACGTTACTGATGACAACGAGAAAAGTCTGTCTTCAGGCTGAAACTTGCGCGACCGCTTTAAGCTGAAAAAAATTAAGAAGGTCATTTTCTGCATTCGGTCATGACAAAAGAAAAAATGGGGTACCATAACATATGCTCAACTCCCAAAAGAACTTTTTCATTCAAAATAACTCATCATGAAAAGTAAATATAAATATCAATGAACATATCTTTATATATACAAATCTACAAATATGATAGACCATCAAAGCAAATATCTTTCTCAGGAATTTCTCAGCATACGAAAAGATAAAGATATTTTCAATTCATCAGGATATTGTCAGGAAAAAACTAGGAAAATGTCAGGAACAATAAATGCAGTAAAATTCAAAATAAAAAAGAGAAATAACTGATGCTTTTTACATTTAAAGCCATCTTAAGTGTATAAAGAGGGATAGAGTTAAAGTAAATAAGAGTGTACACCATCAGCCTTGAAATAGGAATTTTTCTCATTAGTTTTGAGATCAATGGTCACAGATAATTGTAATATAAATCTCTTTAACGATATTAGTAACTCTGCTGGAATGATAATGAACCCTTTATGCGATAAAACACAACTAAGATAAATATGACCTATTAACCTTATTGTTATTCTTATCTATCAAGTCCACACGACTAATCTATACACAAAATGGTAACTATAGTTAACAACAAAAGTCTCCCTAACCTCTTCAAATGTCTCTTAAGTTCACAGCAGTAGTAACAATCATGCCTGGAATTCCTGGAAAGTAATGGGCTGTTTTCTGTTTTCGTTTTTGATTCATGAAGCAGGATTATTTAGGCCAGCCCAGCACTGGTGGAGGTCACAAGAGGGACCTCTTCCCCACTAACACATCTACTTTATAAAACATATTCAACTTATAATCAACTTAGAAGTCACATATTCAACTTAAATCCACTTAGAAGCCACAATGGTAATCCAGGTGTCACCACTTGGAATTCCACCTTTAGATGTCAATATGGGCATTCAAACTTGGATCTCCATCTTGAAACCCTATGGCCTTTCCATTTGAGCACAAGTCCTGTCTTGACAGTGTTTCAAATAATTATTAAACATTTTGATCAGCAATATTTCCCGTAAAGTTGACAGCAGTATTGATGCCCATATTAATTGATCACAGTACTACTACTAATAACGATGCTGCTGAACACCATACTTTCAAGAATGATACATGTCACAATAATGACATAATGATATTTATCAGTGATCATAAGAAGATTACTAATCAGATAAGGATAGTAGGTATAATTTTTTTACAGATTACTAATTAGATAAGGATAATTATGTCAAAAGACAATAATTATGACAACAATCTCAACTGGTATAGCAATATTAGCAGCTTATATGTAATAATGGAAATTCCCAAACAGTTACATCAACAATACAAACATGTTCACAAATGAAGTATTGACCACAATATCCATTGGTAAGTAGAAATGACAGCAAGCGAACAACAGCACTAACATCTGTGATGCAATAATAATGACAAGTCAAGAGATAGCATGATTATTTGACAGTACTGTCTTATGCTCATGAATCATAAATAATGACAGCAGTGTTCACTGTTATTAAAGGCAACAGTGAGAATAATGACAATAACAACAGTCATGTTCCCTATTCATAAGGTTTTCAAATCTGATTATGCCAAGTGTCTTCACAACTGTAGATGACTACCGTCCATTTTGAAATAATGACAGCAGCAGTTTCCATTGTCCCTTGGTAACAGATCTAACCATTATTCAAAATGGGCAACTGGAAATCTTAACAGCTACTTACAGCATTCAAGGTGTATAACCCGTTTATAAGAGTTCCCGAGAAGATTGATCAAAAAATCGCAGGTCTGATGCTTATATAGAAAAAAAAAAAAAAAACTAATTTATTTTGATATTATGGTGAGGTTTTCTGTCAAGTCATGATCAAAGATATTTTGAAAAACTCACAATATTTTCAAAAAAAAAATCGGGAACCTCGTTAAGAAAAAATATATCAGAACATATCTGCTTCTATGTGCTAGACAATTGTTTACAAAAATCCCAATATTCTTCACTCTCCTTTAAGGATAATAGCCTAATAACGATATATCTTATTAAGAAAGAACATCCGTGAAGATTAAGAACACAATTCAGGATGATATAGTGTTAGGAATTCAGAGAAGATGTCCATCAAAAACTAAAAACAAATAAGTAGTGAGAACCTTGCATGAATTGCATATATATTTGAGAGATGACTTGCATTATGACTGATTCTGTTTTGCAAATTGATTTTCATTTTTGTTGCATTTTTTGAGCATTTTTGGAGTTTCTGTTTGACTGTGGCTAAAATGGAAAAATGAAGTATGAACATTGATGAGGAGATGGACATGACAGCGAGCCAGCAAACAAAGCTTGGAGGTGGGTGAGTGAAGAAGGAAACTCTGCTGGTAGTGCCTCCAGCTTAAGTGTCCCTTAGCTTTGTCAGAGATAAATGTAATGGGCATGCAAGCCATCTATTGTTTGTCAGCATTATTAACAAAGATGGGAAAAAAATAACATTATTGTTTTAATGTGGTAAAAATTGAAAATGAACAGAAATAAGGAGATGGACATGACAACAACCCATGTGGTGCAAACAAAGAGTGGAGGTGAGGTGAGAAGGAAATTTAGCTGGTAATGCCCACTTCCCTATATTATCTACAGTCTCTTTTGACTCTCTCCTATAGAAGATATCACCCCCTTGGCATCACTTAATTGTTGTACTACCCCTGCAACCTAGTATAAACTTAGCTGGTAATGCCCACTTCCCTATATTATCTGCAGTCTCTTTTGACTCTCTCCTATAGAAGATATCACCCCCTTGGCATCACTTAATTGTTGTACTCCCCCTGCAACCTAGGTATAAACTGCTAAGAACCTTTCTTGAGAAACAAGAGGAAGGTAAGTTAGTTCGTGCATGCCAATGTCGAGCCCAAATCAATATCAAGGGTGCAAAGGAACTTTTGGTTGACTCTAAGGGACTTCAGTTTCCTTTCTTTTCAAGCCTAGTCCCCTACTCCCCATATATCCCATATTTTGCACCAAGCCTAACCTTAGCTTGTATGTTTCTATAAAGGGGTCCTTGGCATAGATTACCTTTGCAAGTGAGTCCAAACTTGTTGCATTGTGATAGGCTCTTCTAGAGTTATTGCAACACCCTCCTCCTCAATCCCAATGCCCTCGTCAATGTGCCCATTCTCATAGAGATATTTTAATTTTAAATGTTCATATATTTAATGGAAGTCCTCAATCCAATGACTACTTTTGGATTTGCACTACTAATAGGCATGGATTTTGGCCTCATCTCATTTCTCTCTCACAAGACATTTTCTTTATGTTTTGCTTATCTAATGGATCAAACGGCAGGGATCATAGTCATATACTTTCATATAGAAGACAAACCATTTTGGAACCATGAAAGACCTATTTTTTGCTTCCTCTATCAGTTATTGTGAAGTTGCAATTATATCTTAGCTTTCATCCAAGTTCCCATATTTCAAGCTCTAGAAAGGACTCCTAAGTGTCCAAATGAATATGGAGACAAACAAACTCTCAAGGTCATAATCAAAACTCTCTTTGTCGTCTCTTATGTACAAGTTCTTCAACATCTTTTCCAAAATGTGTGTGGACTTCCTCTTTTGTAGCATGATTGAGAGAAAAGGGTGGGGTGGCAAGTAAACAACCTCCCTATTTTTCGCAACACCTTATAAGTCAATAAGGAGGTCAAGTTGTTGCAAGCATAGTTGAAAAAATCGTGCATAACTCGCCTAAAGTGTGAGTAATCGCGATGCAAACAGGGAGCCGAGTAAATCGCTGCAATAATCAGCAACAAGTTGCTACAATTAATCGCGGTGGTTTTTGAGGTTTAAATCGTGAAAACGCATGGGTAAATAGGGAAAAACGCAGTAGGCAAGGGTATCTGGTCGCAAAAAGGTGAACCTTAATTTTTTATATCCTTTTTTAACATCTAAACTCCCTACGGACACGACTAAGGCAGGTTTCGTGATTTCGGCAAACAGTTGCAGAACTCTTGACGGACACAACAAAGGATTGATTAAACTCTAGGGCATTAAAATCTCGCGATTTTCAGAGATAGCTTCAAAACACGACTTCATTTTAGATTTAAAACTTAATAAAACACGACTTCATTTGTATATATGTGGCGCATCAATACAACGTTCCCTTCTTTCTGTCACGCCCCCACAACTACAGACCAGATTGCACGATCCATTTGAAAACACTAATCATTGAACATTGAGATTTAATGGGACGTAGCATGCAAAGCCACCCTCAATGAAAGGGAGAAATCATAGAAGAAATTGAATTTATAAGTATAATATTAATATACATTAATTATCCTTTAACCGATAATTACAAATGCAACAAAGGGATGTTCTTCAAATGAAGAGGCATAGCGATTAAAAGGCACATCTATTTAAGAGACATGACCATCCGCCATCATTGGTATAAAGGAGAATCATTTTCAATGCAAAGAGGCATCGATTGGAGAGAAGAGAGGAAGATACAGATCAGCAAAAGGAAATCAGTCCAATTTCATTGCAGCAGATCTCTATTATCAGACATACATAAACATTCAAGGGTATACTTGATGTTTTTCTGCCAATCATTGTTTTACATGTATTTACATATTGCCTATGGATAATAAATGACATTTAAGTATATGATCTTATCACAGAATATGGGATATGCTTGATTAACTGAAACCCACCTTGTAGAAAGGGCCTGAGGTGTAAGCAAAAGGGGTAAACGAGGCTAGTAAGTAGGCCATTCTAGAGTTGACGATAATGGTGCCTAGGACCAAAGGGCCCTTACCTAGAGGGCCAAGTTTCCCACTTATGACCCCCGCCCAATTCCACAAGATGGCAAGTGTCTTCGAGGAGTTGAGACATTGATGGGGAAAACAGATACAAGCTGCCAAGGGAGAGGTCTGTGGTAGACACCCTCTTAGGCTTGGTATAGAAATGGCTTCAAGCGGACCCATCATGTCCCTTCTCCCAAAATCTTAATATGTTTGCATTGTTGATAATCTATGGATGTGATGTAATTGTCTAACTCTCATTAGCATATATATATATATATTGTTCATGTGGTGATTGCAGGATTCCAATCCAAGATTGCATCATTAAAGAAATATTTATTTGGTGAGACGAACCCCTAACCCTAATTCGTTGCAATTTGTGATTTGTGGGAAAAATCTCGGACAAATCAAAAGAGAGACATTAAATTGGTATCAGATCATCTTTCCTGCCATCTTGTGAAAGGTAGTTGATGCAAAATAGCCAAAGGGCTCAAAGAGCTTTAGAAAGGGAAAAAAGAAAGCTTGCACCAAGCAACACCATGAACGAACAAATGAGCAATGAATTGGAAACCTTTATGGAACAAACCACTCAAGCCCTCATGGAACAAAACGAGAGAAATGAAAGAACCACCCAGCTTCTCCTCCAAGCCATTCAAAATATGAGCAGCAATAATGGAAGGGAAACTAACTCTAATCACTCCGAGAATAATAATACCATCTCCCCAAGGGTACCCAATCCTAGGCCAACAAGACCTCCCTTCCTACCTAGGGAGGAACACATGGAAGAAGGAGAAGCAAACAAACCACCCACGGATTATGTTGATGGAATCATGGAAGCATACAATAGACTTGACCCTGAATATAGGATAAATGTCTCTTTTAAGGATTACTATGATGCCAAAATGAGAGCTGCCCCTAAGAAGGAAAGAAAAAGGCAACACAACAAAGACCTAAGGAAGGAGTGAGCAAGATAACCCTTCCTAGTTTTGATGGAGCGGGAAAATTCACGATACGTTCATGGGTCCAAAAATTGGACAATTATCTATCACTAAGCCCCATGACGGAGGAAAATGCCATTAAGTTTGCAATGCTCCATTTAACGGGAATAGCCCACGAGTGATGGCACCATGACCTTATCATCCAAGTCCACCAACACATAACCACTTATGATGAATTCACTCAAAGACTTATCAAAAGGTTTGATCAAAAACAGCCTGAATGGTACTTTAAAGAACTAACACAAAAAACATGGAACTGTCGAAGATTATGCCACTGAATTCCAAAAACTATCAATCATGGTACCCGAGGTTTCTCAAAGTAGACTCACATACCTATTTGTAGAGGGATTGAAAGAATCAATCAGGAGTATAGTGAGTGCCCTAGACCCAACCAACCTTGAAGAGGCTATTCAAAAGGCAATGAAATTTGAGGATAACCCATCAAAAAATAAGCCCAAAAGCTTTAACACCCCCTCCAAGTACCCTCATAAAGATGAAAGGCATAAGAAGGAACTCCAAGGAAGAACATGCATCCATTGTAATGAGAAATGGGATCGTGGTCATGAGTGCCCACAATGAGATGTCCTAAAAAAGAGGAGTTTGTGCTTCAAGTGCAAAGAACCATGGGAACGTGGACACGTGTGTGGGAAAGGGGGTCACGCACATAAGATAGAAGCAACCACCGAAGAGGAAGTCAAAGAGAATCCTAGAAAAAAAGCAAGGTACAAAGATGAAGAGTATGTCACGTTAGCCACTATCTATTAAAACTCCAAACATCATCCATTATGAATTAAAAGCACCCTCAAAGGGCAAAGGGTTATCACACTCGTGGATAGTGGGGAATCCCACAATTTTATTGATGAGAAACTAGTTGCAAAAATGAAATTAGGGACCATGAACTTTAAGGGATTTGCAGCAGCCACTGCTATGGGAGCTATGGTTCAATGTACTAAAATAGTCCCCCAACTAGAAATAACCTTAGGGAAACAGCCCATTACAGAAGATTTCTATGTGGTACCATTAGATGTTGATGTAGTTTTAGGCGCTCCTTGGATATACTCCCTAGGATGCTTCATGTTTGACCTCCCAAACTTGATAGTTCGCTTCCAACACGAGGGACAAGAAGTCACCTTGAAGGGGTTACCCAATGGATTCCCAAAAGTAATCTCCTGCAAAAGAATGGAAAGGATTTTTAGACATGGGCAAGGGGAATGGGCTGCACAATGTATGATCCTTGACAAGACAGCCTCACATGGCAAAACAATTCACATTGACATCCAACCAATCTTGAGTGGATACAAGAAAGTATTTGAGGATATTCCCCCAAGGTTACCCCCAAAAAGAGGATTTGAGCACACAATAGAATTGGACGGGGGGGCAAAACCGGTAATCAACACACCCTATTGACACCCCCACAAATTAAATGAAGAGATTGAAAAAACTATTAAGGAACTACTAGAAATGGGTCATACTCAACCTAGTTCTAGTCCCTTCGCATCATCCATAGTACTAGTCAAGAAAAAGAATGGTACCATGAGAATGTGTATAGACTATAAGGCTTTAAATAAGAAAACAATCAAGAACCGTTACCCTATACCAAGAACTATTACCCTATACCAAGAATTGACGAGTTAATTGACGAACTCCACAAAGCCATCTCTAAAATTGATTTGCGATCAGGGTATCATTAAATAAGGATGAGAAAAGAAGACATTCCTAAAACCACCTTTCGGTGTCATTATGGGCACTTTGAGTTCTTAGTCCTACCTTTTGGACTAACAAATGCCCTAGAAACATTTCAATCGCGTATGGATCATATATTTTGGAAACAACTAAGAAAGTTCCTACTCATATTTTTTTATGACATTTTTATCTACAACGAGACATGGGAAAAACATCTCAAACACATTGAGGAAATCCTAAACATTTTGGAACAAGAATCCTTGTATGCTAAAGCTTCAAAATGCGAGTTTGGCGTGGAAGAGATCCTTTACCTAGGTCACAAGATCAATGCACAAGGGGTAAATGTAGATGAAGAAAAAATTACAGCCATTAGAGAATGGCCAAAAACCAAAACCCTAACACAACTAAGGGGCTTTGTGGGGCTATGCAGCTACTATAGACACTTTGTAAAAGGATTCTCCCAAATTGCCGCCCACTCACAAACTTGACCAAAAAGGGAGCCTCGTATGGAGTGCAATGTCTCAACAGGCTTTCAAAAGACTAAAGGAAGCAATGAGTTTGTGCCCTGCTTTAGCTATCCCCAATTTCACACTACCCTTCGAACTGCAATGTGATGTGTCCGAGGAAGGGATTGGAGCGGTCCTTACGCAAAATAAACATCCCATTGCATTTGAAAGTTGCAAGCTCACCGAGACTGAAAGACACTACTCAATTTATGATAAAGAGATGCTAACTATCATGCACACCTTAGCAAAGTTTCAACAATACTTGGTTTGCGGGAAATTCAATGTTAAGACTGATCACAATAGCCTAAGGTACTTTATGAATCAAAAGGACCTAAATGATAGACAACAGAAGTGGGTAAGCAAAATACAAGCTTACGATTGTGATATTGAGTACATGAAAGGGACAAATAATGTTGTAGCAGATGCTTTATCAAGAAGGCCCTATTTGAACACCTAACAAGTATAGTCGTGGATTGGAAGAATGATATCATTGTAGAATATGTCAAAGACCCCTGGGCCAATAATATCCTTGAAGGAAATTTACCCAATGAAGAGTACAAAGTAGTAGAAGAGCTTATTCCATATAAAAATAGGATATTTTTGGTGCCCAACTCAAAAATAAAGGAAAAAATCCTTAAGGAATACCACGACAATCCCTTAGTAGGCCACCAAGGGTACTATAAAACTTACAAACAGGTGTGGGAGAGATACTCATGGAAAGGACTCAATAAAGATGTCCTAAAGCATGTACAAGAATGCATGCCCTGTCAAAGAAATAAAACTAAGCAAAGCCATCCAACAGGACTTCTACAACCTTTGCCCATTCCAAATAAAAAATTGGAAAGCATCTCAATGGAATTCATAAGAGGATTTCCCAAAGTTCAAGGGAAGGATTGCATTTATGTAGTTGTGGATTGACTCACCAAGTACGCCCACTTCTTTGCAATATCCACTGGGTATCAAGCTCCACAAATAGTGGAAGTATTTTTCAAAGAGATCTTCAGATTACATGGTCTACCAAGGAACATAGTTAGCGACCGAGACAATCGATTCCTTAGCCAATTTTGGCAAGAGCTCTTCCGATTAGCCGAGACTAATCTTATACCCAATACAAGTTACCACCCTCAAACGGATGGACAAACTGAAATCGTTAACAAGTGGCTAGAGGGATATTTGAGGAATTACGTCACAAGCCAATAGAACGCATGGCTAAAGTGGTTGCATCTTGATGAATATTACTACAACACTACTCATCACATGTCCATCAAGATGAGTCCGTTCAAAGCATTGTATGGTTATGAACCAACCTCTTTCGGAAGTTTGATTTCACAGGAACGTCGAGTACCAAGGGCAAAAGATTTTGTACAATAGAGTCCGGACATTATGAATACCCTCAAGGACAATTTGCATCAAGCGCAAAATCAACAAAAGATCTATGTTGATCAAAACCGCATTGAGTACATTTGAAGTTGGAGAGTTAGTATTCTTACGGCTATAGCCATTTAAGCAATCATCCATCAAGATAAGCGGAGCAAAAAAACTAAAACCCCAATTTTATGGACCTTATAAGATCCTAAGGAAAATCGGTGAAGTAGCTTATGAATTGGAGTTGCCCGAGAACAGCCGTATTCACAACATCTTTCATGTGTCAAGACTTAAGAAAGTTTAGGGCAGCAAGTTGCCCCATGTTTAGAGTTACCCCCACTTGACAACGAGGACAAACTAATCCTGGAACCTGAAGCAATTCTCAATATGAGGGAGAAGCAATTAAGGAATAAGATTATCCATCGATTTTTGATTGAATGGAAGGGCTTACCCAAGGAGGATGCTACATGGGAAGGAGAAGAGATCTTCAACCATCTGAATCTAAAATTGCTTGAGGACAAGCAAATTTGGGAGGGGAGGATTGTCACACCCCCGCAACTACAGATCAGATCATGTGATCCATTTGAAAACACTAATCGTTGAAGACTGAGAGTTAATGGGACGTAGCATACAGATCGACCCTCAGCGACAGGGAGAAATCATAGAAGAAATCAAATTTATAAGGATAATATTAATATACATTAATTATCCTTTAACCGATAATTACAAATGGAACAAAGGGGCGTGCTTCAAATGAAGAGGCATAGCGATTAAAAGGCACGTCTATTTAAGAGACATGACCATCCGCCCTCATTGGTATAAAGGAGGATCAATTTCAATGCAAAGAGGCATCGATTGGACAGAAGAGAGGAAGATACAGATCAGCAAAAGGAAATCAGTCTAGTTTCAGCACAGCAGATCTCTATTATCGAACATACATAAATATTCAGGGGTATACTTGATTTTTTTTGCCAATCATTGTTTTACATGTATTTACATATTGCCTATGAATAATAAATGACATTTAAGTATATGATCTTGTCATAGAATATGGGATATGCTTGATTAATTGAAACCCAACTTGTAGGAAGGGCCTAGGGTGTAAGCAAAAGGGGTAAACGAGGCTAGTAAGTAGGCCATTCTAGAGTTGACTATAATGGCGCCTAGGACCAGAGGGCCCTTACCTAGAGAGCCAAGTTTCCCACTTACAACCCCTGCCCAATTCCACAAGATGGCAAGTGTCTTCGGGGAGTTGAGACATTGATGGGGAAAGCAGATACAAGCCGCCAAGGGAGAGGGTTGTGGTAGACACCCTTTTAGACTTGGTATAGAAATGGCTTCGGGTAGACCCATCATGTCCCTTCTCCCAAAATCCTAATATGTTTGCATTGTTGATAACAAAGTTGGCAAACTCGCCGAGTTTTCGGTGAGTCTAAGAAAACTCGCGAGTTTTTTTACTTTAACTCGCAGAGTTTTTTTTGACGAGTTTTCGTGAAAAACTCGCCAGATACATTAAAAAATGCAAAACACAAAAATAAATAAATAAATAGTCAATTTTTGCCGAGTTTTCTCCGAGTTTTTGTTGACTCGTCAATTTTGGGCTTGGTGAGTTTTTTGCCGAGTCAAGTTTTCCAACTATGGTTGATAATCTATGGATGCGATGTAATTGTCTAACTCTCATAGACATATATATATTTGCATATATTGTTCATGTGGTGATTGTAGGATTCCTATCTAGGATTGCATCATTAAAGAAATATTTTTTTAGTGAGACAAACCCCTAACTCTAATTCGTTGCAATTTGTGATTTGTTGGAAAAATCTAGGGCAAATTAGGACATTACACTTTCTCCCAAAACTATCTAGTTTATTTCTACGATATGGTTTATTTCTAATTTTCTACTATGTTTGAAAGCCAAAGACATTCTTGTTTATTTGTGTTTCCAAACAATACTTCTTTTATATAATATTTTATTAAATCAAATATTTATGATTCTATTTTTGTGTGTTAGATGAAATTTAAAATTATATATATAATATTTAATAAACAATATATATAATATGTATAAATTTATAATTATTTATATATAAACAATATATATGATTTATGTATAAACAATAAATTTAATTATTTATCAGTGTTCCACGAGGACGCGTCCCCCCCAAAAATCTTGTCGTTTTCAAGACTTGGAGACGTCAGGCAAACGTCCCCCCATCGTTCCCCTATTTCTCTGCCGCCTCCAAGACATCTCTCTTCTTAAGGGACTTCTGGATGTCCCCGAGACTTCCAAACGTCCCCCAAAGTGCAAGAAACTTCCAGACGTCCCCCTTAAAAATGAAATAAAAAATGATTTTAAAAAAAAAAAACAAATGTAAAGTTTAATTAAATTTTAAGTATTCTTAAAAGCCTAAAAGGCTAAATCAACCATGCCTTTGACTTTTTCCTCTATTTTCATTTTTTTGTTTAAGTGTTTACACGACTGAGCATGGGTGTTTGAGTTTAGGCGATTGAAAGTTACAAGTATGAGGGTTCTTTTTTTGTTTCATTTTTGTTTATATTTTGTTGGATGTCCATACCCGTCCAAAGCTCCTATTCACGTTGCACTTGCAGCCGCACAGGCGAGGGGTCGAACCCTGAAAAATTGCCTGCACTCACTGTATCCCACGTGATGACATCTCTTTGAGGCATTCAGTCTAACAATTCACATGCCTTGCCCGTGCTTGCAATTTTTCAAGGTTCATCCCCTCCCTGAGACTCAATCTCATACATGATACATATCGACCAGAGCATTTTTTAGTCTCATACAAACTCAAAACAAATTTTAAATGATTAATGAAATAGATATGGTTCAACAACCATAATATCTATTTCATTAATCATTTTAAATCTTTTTTAAATTTTAATCGTTTCATTACAAATTTGCAGGCAGGAGGATGTTGGCAAAGGTTGTGGAATCCGGCTTTAAAGCTAGATTCCACAACCTTTGCCAGCATCCTCCTGCCTGTAATAAAATGGGCACTTTGGAATAGGGTATGTACATCCATCAAAGCATAAACTAAAATAATAAAACATTAAAATTGCATTTTAAATTTCAATTTTTGTCATTTTGATCATATTCTGCAATATTGCAATCCATGAGACCACACTTCTTTCAAGGATAGTGATATTGTTGTGCATTGTCTATGTTTGACATTTTTAAATGATTTTAAATTTTTTTGTTTGTAACATTGTAGGTCTGAATTTTTTTCTTAACATTTGTTTTTTGCAGCATCATTATCATAATGAGTTCATATAGCAAAAGTGACGATGAGGGTCAAGAGGTTGAACCACAAATTCAAAGTGAATGAATCATCTAATGATCTTGACATGGCTCAAATACTCAAACTGCCACAAGTTCTATTGGGAGTAAAAATGATAGCTGCCCTTCACGACTCCTCGAACAATGAGCCAAGGGCCCCTTTGATCCAAAATCACCTTTAAAACAATTTGCATCTAATATAGCAGCAAAGCCTATGGCAACTAGAGGCACTAGAAAATGGAAGTGCCACATGTGTGAACTTACATGGTTTGGCAACATTACAAGAACTAATGCTCACTTTCTTCTTGTTCGAGGAAAAGGTGTAGATGTATGCAAAATTTTGGAAGGTAACTTGAAGTACAGGGTTGAAATTTTAAAATTATGGGCTTGTAATGAGGATGAAGTACCTTTATCTGCTACGTTGTTGCAAAGAAGTAGGGGCAATAAGATTTCAGCAATTTCTACTTCTACTTTGCAGAGTCTAAGGCCATTGAATCCATGCAGTTCAAGTGCAGCAGAGCCTAAGGGGAAACATAAGATGGCATCTTCACAACCATTGGTAGATTTATTCAATGTGCAAGCAAAGGATGAGGCAGATGATGCCATTGGAAAATTCTTCTTTGCCAATGGCATTCCATTCCATGTGGCTCGCGCTCATTATAAGGAAGTTGTGTCAAAGATAATAAGGGCAAGACAATCATATGTGCCACCAAGGGAGACTAAATTGAGGACAACAATCTTGGATCAAAACTATTCCAAGATTAATATTTTGATGGAGAAGATGAAGAGAACCCGAGTCACAAGTGGATGCAGCATAGTCATGGATGGGTGGATGGACATTAGGCATTGTCCACTCATCAATATCATCGTTACATCTACAACGGGCCCTTATTTCCTTAGGGCTATTGATTGTTCAGGGCATAGCAAGGATGCTCGTTATCAGTTCCAGATCCTCAAGGATGCTATAGAGGAGGTTGGGCCACAAAATGTGGTGCAGGTAGTGACAGATGCAGCCCATGTGTGCAGAGTTGCAGGGAAGTTGATTGAGGTAGCCTATAGGCATATTTGGTGGACTCCTTGTTGTGTGCATGCTATAAATAATGCACTTAAGGATATGGCTAAAATCAGCTAGATCATATCAATTGTCGGTGATTTTAGAGATGTGCAGATGTTTATCTTCAACCACCATACTTCACATGCACTTTTCAAGTCCTCCAAGAAGGAATTCCTGAAACCTATAGAGACTCGGTATGCATCATACTTTATTCTCTTGGAGAGGATGCTTGAGTTGCAAGAGGCATTGCAACTAATGGTAATGATAGCAGAATGGAACCGATGGCCTGAGTCGAAGACACAACAGAGATTGAGGGTTAAGGAGGTGGTAAAGAATGATGTCTTTTGGGCTGATGCCAAATATATTGTCTTCATCATTGCTCCAATCTTCATAGTTATTAGATTTGGGGATTCTAATGCACCTTCCCTTGGAGAGGTATATGAGTGCATCGATTGCATGCTTGATCAAATGAAGGCTATTGTGCGAGAGAAGGACCCCACAATGCAATTTTACACTAAGCATATTCATCCAATCATTCAACGTAGATGGGAGAAGCTCAACACTCCCTTACACATGGCTGCCTATGCATTGAACCCAACGTGGTACGTGCAAAGGCCCGGCAGAATCACACCTATAGAGGATGTTGAGGTGAAGGAAGGGTTCATGAAGGCCATTGAAAAAATGTATGATCCTATAGAGGCTAGCTTGCTTCATACTGAGTGGACAAAATTTGCCACTCTTTGGGGATATTCAAAGGTGGCCAAGATAGATTTGGAGACTATGTCACGAGAGGACCCCAAGTTGTCGTGGACTATGCATGTGCCTAGATCTTTGATTACTACTCTAGCCATTCACTTGCTGTCCCAGGTTTCTAGTTCTTTTGTTGTTAATAGGAACTGGTTTACTTATAGCTTCATCCACTTCATTAAGAGGAACAAGCTTACTTCTAGGAGGGCAAAGAAGCTTGTGGTTGTACATAGTGCCTTGCATCTCATTGACCGCAACACAACTACATACAAGGAGAGTCCAACAGCCAGATGGGATGTAGAGCCAGAAAAGCCAACACAAATAGATGATGATGCTGTTAAATTTAGTGATCAGATTGAATGCACAGAAAATTAATTCAAAATCAGACACAATAACACAGCAGATACCCTGGGAAAACCCTCCTCTTGAGGGAGAAAAACCCAGCAACAATATATCACTTATATATTATTCAAGAATCAACTCTTCTTGTACAATAAGGCCGAACTCAAGGCCAAGTAAGAGCACCAATTCTAGATGCAAAATACAGATTGCAATCTGCACTACATATATATCAAAATCTGCACTTGATAGAACTTCGACCTGCTCTTGAAGGAAATCGCACTTAGATAAAATCGCAATCTGTCCAAGATATAATTCGCACTTGAATGTAGAATGAATGTCGAACTTGCTTGATGTGTCGAATGAGAACAAATAATCTTGTATTTATACTTTGCTTGAGAGAGGTTGTACCTCTTCAAGAACAAGGTCGGCCACAAGAAGAATAATTACAAATTAAATAATTCACTTATCAAGTCGGCCTAGATATGATAACCAATAAAATGAAGTAAGGCGCATATTCTCATAACAACATATAAATTAAATAGCTGGAAGCTATCATTTAATTTGATAGGCTGGAAGGAATCGTACAAAGTTGTATTTATCATCAACACTCCCTCTCAACTAGGGAGAGAACTTCCAGCTGCACAAGACATATCACCTCAACGTGATGTCTATCACATTGGCTACAACCAGATGTGAGAAGAAGAATATCACCTCATCGTGATATTAAATATCACCTCAACATAATATCAACCATAATGGCTACAACCATACTATGGTGTGTACAAGTGTTCATCACTTCCGTGATGTTGTCACCTCAACATGACATTCACAAGTACAAGATGTGTCATGGAATCACACACATGACATCCACCATGACTCAGCTCAGAGGGTGGAAACAAGGGCTTTCACCTCAAATCTCAAAGAGAAATACCTTAACAAGGGCTTGCACCTCAAATTCCTCCATCTCAGAGGAAAATGCATTAACAAGGGATTTCACCTCAAACTTCTCTCACAGAGAAGAACTCATTAAACAAGGCTCACTGATACTGAGATTTTTTCTCAATCAAGGCTGGATTCTCCACCATACCAAGCTTATCTTGAAAGTACACAAGCTTTATTCTAGAGAGAGGCTTGGTGAGAATGTCTGTCGTCTGCTCATCAGTGTTGATATACCTCAATTGTATAGCCTTCCGTAGTACCATATCTCTAATATAGTGGTACTTGATCTCAACATGCTTGGTTCTGTCATGGAACACAGGATTGACATAAAGCTTCACGCGACTCTGATTATCACAATGAATGATAGTAGGCTCCATTGATTGTCCAAACAATCCTGCAAGGAGCTTACGAAGCCACACTGCTTCCCGAGTTGCCATACAAGCTGCAATGTATTATGCCTCTGTTGTACTCAATGCCACAGATGATTGCTTCCTGCTGCACCAGGATATCATAGCAACAACCAGAGGTACTCTTCCGATCTGAAACACATCCTGCCCAATCAGAATCAGTATAACCATGTAACTCCAAGTCAGCATCTGAAGTATATCTCAACCCATATCCAACTGTGCCATGCAAGTATCTCGGGATATGTTTAGCTGCAACAAGATGTATCTGTCTTGGTTCACACATGAACTGGCTAAGTGCACTCACCGCATAACAAATATCAAGTCTAGTGTTAACTAGATACATCAAGGACCCAATTAGTTGTCTGTACAATGTAGGATCCACCAAGTCTGAATTAGCTGCAGCCTCCTTCAATTTATGAAGGTTGGTCTCCATGGGTGTAGACATGGATTTGCAATCCATCATTCCAAACCTCTTAAGTATATCAATGGTGTACTTCCCTTGACTCAAAATCATCTCATCTGGTTTCTGCCAGACTTCTAAGCCAAGGAAGTAATGCATGAGCCCAAGGTCCTTCATCTCAAATTCAGAAGCCAACTCCTTCTTACACTTGAGAATCAAGTTATCTTCTCCAGTAAGGATCAAATCATCAACATATAAAACCAAAATCAATGCATCACATCAATTATCTTAAAGTATAGATTAGAGTCAGCATCATTCTTCAAGAAGCCCAAACTTGATAGGTAATGATCAATCCTTTCGTACCATGCTCGAGGAGCCTGCTTAAGACCACACAAGGCCTTCTTCAGCTTACAAACATGAGACTCCTTCCCATGAACCTCAAATCCATCAGGTTGCTCGATATAAACTTCTTCCTCAATCACACCATTCAAAAACGTTGTCTTCACATCCATCTGGTGAATCTTCCATCCTCTAGATGCAGGAATAGCAATGATGGTTCTGACAGAAGTATAGCGAGCAACAGGAGCAAATGTTTCTTCATAATCAACTCCCTCTTTCTGTGAAAAACAACGAGCCACAAATCTTGCCTTGTACTTCTCTATGCTCCCATCATCTGCATGCTTAATCTTGAAGAGCCATTTTGAAGATACCACATATTTTCCTTCGGGTCTAGGAACAATGTCCCAAACATCATTCTTGAGAATTGATTGGTACTCCTCTGTCATAGCATCTTTCCAAACTTGTTGACTGGAAGCTTCCTCCACACTAGAAGGCTCAAAACCAATAATCTGACTCATCAAGGCAACATAACTGGAGAACTTATGTGGCCTTTTACTTTCTCTAAATGTTCCTCTAGGAGCTGCAAATCTCTCAGCCTCTTGCACAGTTTGTCTAGCCCAAAGAGGTCTCTTTCTTCTAAGCACAATATCGGTAGGCCCATCAATAGGTTCCAAGGGCTCAACTAGATCAACATCTTCCTTTGGTTCGGAAGTCTCCCTCTGAATCTCAAGAGTATGGTCAACTTCCATATCTTGAGGAGACTCTTCATTATCAATCTCCATATGAATGCCCCTGGATCTCCTGAATGCAACATCTTCCTCGAATGTGACATCCCTACTGATCTCGATCAACTTTTGTCCTGGAATGTATATCATGTAGGTTTTTGATGTCTCACTATAGCCCACAAATATTCCCTTCTTGCCAGAAGGCTCCAACTTAGTTCTCTTTTCCTTTGGAACATGAACATAGACAGAACATCCAAAGATCCTCAAATGGTTGACTTCAGGCTTCTTCCCTGTGAAGGCTTCTTCTGGAGTCATATTCTCCAAGACCTTGTGAGGACTTCTATTCTGAACATACACAGCCGTCCTAAAAGCTTTTTCCCATAAGAAGGTTTGCAAGTCTTGGTCATGGATCATGGCTTTCGCTGCTTCCACGATTGTCCTATTCTTCCTTTCTGCAACACCATTCTATTGAGGATTATAGGGGACACAGAATTCCCTCTTAATCCCTGCATCAATACAAAAATCTTGAAAGCAACTAGAGGTGTATTCTCCTCCATTGTCAAATCTGAGGACCTTAATTCTTTTACCAGAAAGATTCTCTACCAAAGCTTTGAACTCTTTAAACCTTCCTAACACTTCCTCAGATTCTTTAGATTTCAAAAAATAAATCCAAGTCTTCCTAGAGCGGTCATCAATAAAAAAAACATAATACAAGAATCCACTCAAAGATGGAACAGACATAGGTCCACATAAATCAGAATAAGGTCTAAAATACACTTAGATCTATTTTCTCTACTGTGGAAAGGGGCTTTTGAATTCTTACCCATAGTGCATCCCTTGCAGGTTCCTTCATGCTCCT
>VDFB02160874.1:0-46920 GCA_007258455.2 Sequoia sempervirens | reverse complement strand
AAAAAATGACTAGAACAAAAATCAAAATTAGAACAAGAAGGCCCAAAATAGAACATTTAAATAAGAACAAAACTAAAGGAGAACAATAAAGAAAAAGAAAGAAAGTTGAATAAACGAGGAAGAGATACAAACAACTTAAAAAGATAAAAATGAAAGAAATGAATAATAAAGGAGAAAAAGACCAAGAAAATAACTACCAAAACAAAATAATAACAAGCTCTCAAGCGGAAAAAATAAATGATAAAAGACAAGACTAAAAGTAAAAAAGAACACAACAAATTAAAGGAAAATTAAAAGAGAAACAAAGAAAGATAAAATGAGAATTAAAATAATGAGAAAGAGAAACAAACATCAAAGAAATGTTCAAATTGAAGAAAGGAGAAATAAAGGAGAAAATGACCAAAACTAAATTACCAACAAAATAAAAACAAGCACTCAAGAGGGGACAAAATGAAACTAAAAGAAAAAGAACACAACGGAATGAAGGACAAATAAAAGAGAAATAAAAGGACGAACAACAAACTAAATAAATAGAAAGAACAAAATGAAGGAAAAAGGCTAACCAAAGACAACCAAGAGAAAAATTAAATGGAAGCACTGAAGACAACCGATAAGATGATACTGCAGAGACCCACCAGGAAGAGAACAAAGAGAAAGAGGAAGGAGCAAGAGACAAGGGGGGACATCAAGGGGGAGGGGGGGGGTTGATGTCTATTTCTTTGGATTGGCTAACAGAGGATTCAAAGAATGACTGAGGCTCCAACCCTCATCCCGAATGAGGTTAGTGGTATGATTACTAATCTCAATGGCTTCTTTGATTTTCCTTTTGAAGAAAATGTCTTCTTTATACAAAACTTGAAAGTTTTCTAAGAAAATATGGTGCTTGGTAGAACAAGAGTGCTCGGCAAGGGCATATTTAAGGACCTCCTCATGCTTGATGTCAACACTATGCTCTTTGATTCTTGTGCCAAATTCCCTACCCGTTTCACCTATATAAGGTGTGCCACAAGAGCAAACCACCTTGCAGACTCTAGAATCAAGAAGGATGTCCTTGGAGTCCTTGAGAGAGGGGGGATGGTTTTTCACTATTGAGAAGGGCTTGAAAGCACATTTGAGACCTTTTTTGAGTAGGATCTTGGAAATTTTGTGGGAGATGCCTTCAATGAAGGGAAGGGTAGCACAAGAGGGAACCTCAAGCTTGGAGGAAATGATGCTAGAAAGAAAAAGGCCTTGGTTTGGTTGAGAGCTTTGGATATTTGTTTGCTTGTAAACCCATTCAAGCTGAAGACTTTGCGAAGGTGAGCCAACTCTTGGTTCAAGTTGTGTTCATCACAAATCTAAATGGCTCTTAAGGCTAAGGTTTTAAGGACACCAATTTTTTGAATGTGGTGGTGATGAGAAGAAGAGTGGAGGTAGAGGTCTGCGGATTGCTTTGCAAAAGACTTGACGACCAAGGGAGCCATCCGGATTTTTGAAGAGCAAGATGTCAAGGAAAGGGAGTTGGCCTTCAACTTCAATCTCCTTGGTGAAGGAGATGCAACTGGCTAAACTATTGAAATGAGCATGGAATTCTTATAACTTATCCATACCATGCGACCAACAAATGTTAGTGTCATCCACATAACGCTTCCACTATTTTGGTTTGAGAGTGAAGGATGAAGGAGCCAAGCCTTCAAAATGTTCCATGTATAGGTTGGCGATGACCAGGGAAAGAAGGGAACCCATAGCAACGCCATCCACTTGCTCGTAGAAAATGCCTTGGAACGAGAAGAATGTGGATCTAAGGCAAAATTCCACAAGGGAGGAAATCTCATCATTAGATTTGTGTCTGACAACCTCAATCGATTCAAGGATGGACACCTTGGTGAAAAGAGAGACTACATCAAAGCTCACTAAGAGGTCATTGCTGTCTAATTTGACATCCTTGATAAAGTGAACAAACTAAGTGGAATCCTTAATGTGGGATTCAGATTTTCCAACAAGATGAGAGATTAGTTTGGCTAGGAAAGAAGCTAGCTTGTAAGTTGGGGAGCCAATGGTGTCCACTATGGGATGCAAATTTGAATCCCACATTAAATTATCCATATTCTAAATATTATCAAATTCTAATTTTCATAGCATTCATAATAGTCAATTAAACTTTTAATGTTTAAACAATATTTTAATATCATATTTTAATAAATTGAACACAACAAAAAAAACACACAAATAATTTTGTTTAATTTCCTAAAATTAATTACTAAGAGAAAACCTTAGTCATTCAATTACTTTACAAACTACATATATATAAATACTATATAGATTTTATTCATCTCTTTAAGTGTATACTTGTTGCCATACACAAATATATATATATATATATATATATATATATATTTGAGTGAGTTATAATATTTAAGATATATATGAGTGTGTGAGTGTGTATGTGTGTGGAGAGAGAGAGAATCTACTATTAGATCCATTTTCCACTCTTAATACTCCATATACAAATTTATATTTAAGTGAGTTATAATATTTAATCTTTATGTATATATATATGTATATATATAGACACACTTGAAATCTATCATTAGATCCATTTTCCACTCTTAGTACTCCATATACATAACTATATATTTGAATAAGTTATAATATTTAATCTTTAAGTGCATATATATATATATATATAATATTTGAAATCTACTCTTAGTACTCAGATTTCATGTTTATCATTGCCAAACACATTATGAATCTGAGCATGGTATTCCTTTAATTTTTTTAATCCAATGCCTCATGTCTGGTCCACCATACACATCTTCATAGATGGCAATACACGGGAATATACCTGGTGCTATCTCGCCTCACTTTTGAGCACACGTGGTAGGATCTTGCTTTGCCTCCTCCAAAGATCATATTGACATTAACCAGGTAGAAACCAAATGAGGTAGAATATTATATCTGCTCCCTGATTATAGTCAAATGGGTCTAATAAATACTTATCCCATGATCTCAAATCTGACGTTAAATAGAGAAACCCACAGGGAAAATGCAAGAACAGGCGGTGCAAGTCGGTGACACCTATCTGTCACTTGCACCAGAGATAATTAATTAAGACAGCTAAACTAAAAATATCTGGTAATTTCCTGGGATGGTACGATGCAAGAAATAGATAGATGTCTCAATCTTTTCACCAGGACCCACCACGTTATAGCTACACTTTTCAACACTGCAAAAGATTGAATCCCGAGTATTGTGGCCCTTGTCTGAGATCTTTCTCAATTACAGATTTAACTGCCAGATAAATGACTTAGACCTGAGCTGACAACTAGTATTAAACTACTGTACCAAGATCTAACAGTTGTTAAGATGTCAAACCAAAAGAACCATGTTTTGACCTCAGTAGCTTCCTTCCAACAAGGGCGGCAGGGGGATAACAATTGACATATCTCAGTCTGTAGATTTGGAATAGTGGTGCAGTCACAGATCATGACATCTCGGGAAGGAAATTTTAGAGACAATTGACATGATCTCACTCTACTGATTTGGATGTGGGTGCAATGATATTTCGAAAAGAAATGAGAGTAAGTTTAAATAGTACATTCTAAGTTTTGATTTGTTTAGATGAATCTTATTGAAAGAACTAGTATGATTTCAGACAAATCATCTAAACTTTGACATCTAAACAAATCAAAATTTAAAAATGAAAAACTTTTAAAACATTTGAATGATTTGGATGTGGTAAAATCAAACATCATAACACCCCACGAAGAAATTTCTGCAGGATTCTTTTAACGTGACCCAACCAGCGATACCATAGATTAATATAGATGATTATCAAATCATCTGAACAGTAAGGATTAAGCTGTCTGAATGATTGCTCAAGTGATCTTCAATTAAAATGAAGCGTATCATGAATATTCATTTGGAATTATATAAATTCCATACTTCAACTTTCTGTCTTACAACAACAATTAAATGCAGATTTTGACACATATGATAGAACTTGTATGGATCTTGTATCCTCTTTTAAACATCATGAGAAATCACGGGTCTTAGAACAAAATAGAATAAGGATTTAATTAACTTAATCCATATTTAGGCATATTTAGGCATATGAATAAGTCAGTCATTTAAGCAAAGGAATTATAAGTAGTAAGACATACCAAAATGTTAGAAATTTATCAAGTTATAACTTCCTAAATTTTTAGATTTTTTTCTTTTCTTTTTGGATGATTTTTTTTATGAAATATATAATTAAGTGATTTTAAAAAATAAGATGGAATTTTAGAAGACAAATTTTTATGTTAGGTTATTTATTTATATCTATCATTTTACTATTAAGCTTAAAATAACAATAAAGATATATAATTATCTAGTTATTATTATAATAGATGAAATTTGACTCTTAGAAAAGGAAAAACTATTTCCTTTGAGAGTGATTTTAACTATTACATTAGGATTAATCAGCATTGTTTAACTAAATCTACTATTCATATTTATGTTGGTAATCCTTTTTAAAATATATATTTTAATAAAATTAAATTAATTCGATGGAAACACTTGAAGGAAACAAAGAGGTGAAATAACTTAATATAAAGAAGCAAAATGACTTTCTAATTACAAAAAAAAATAAAAAAATGCAGCCAACAAGGAACCTAAGATATAAGTTTAGAAGTCTTTGCTTGGGATTTTAGCATGGTTCAAGGATGTCCACGTGGAATATTGTCATCTTGTACAAATAGAAAGCCAAAAGCACATGATAGTTCAAGAAAATCTCCACATACACAAAAACCAGTTTTTTTTTTAAGCAATGTAATAAGAGAAACAATACAATTAAATATACTAAAATCACTATTGCATTCAAATGATGAAAATGAAATTAAACAAATATATAGCAAAGGGTTTTAGAAAGTTGTCATAGAATTTAGAGGATAATAAGATGGCCCTTTCATCATTCACAACTTTGCAACAAATAAAATGGATAAAATGTTTTCAGTGGATATTTTAGGGGCTTTCCTCATTCAAGCCTCATGCTATTCTTTCAACATCCATGGACAACCTTTATTTTTGAATATTTTTTTAGAAAAAAAAAGTGATAAATTCAATACAACATAAAATGCAAAACCACAATAATAATCACACTATTGAATATGATTCTAAATACAAGAAAAATTGGCACTCAAGAATCAAAATATTAATTATCAACTCAAGGGAGATGAGAAGGAATAATAAAACAAGAATAACATCACTTTTAAAGATTGAAGCTACTAAGAGAGACATTACTCTCTACTATAAATCATTATCACAACTTTGTGAATGTCATTTTGCAATCAAAATGATGTTTACATGCACAAAAGATTCATAGGATAACCATGGAGGTTGCTAGATCTTTTCTTGAGAGAGAGATAGAGCTTTGTACAATATTTTTCTTAGAGTCTAGAATGAATATTATTTCTTCAAATTGGAAAAAAAGGTGGCTAGACAATTTCTTGGAAATTTTGTAGAGTTGTTACCTTCCTAACCACCATTTTTGGCAAGGAGAGAGTAGTACTCAAAAAACCAATGGAATCATGATTTTTGTAGGACAATAGTGCACTCCCATCTAAGAAAATTGGATTCAAAAAGAGTGCAAAGAGTGAATATCATTATAAAAATTTGAAAGATATGATATAAATGTGCTAATATATTGAATTTAGGATAATTCATATCTATAATAGCCAAAATGAACATAGATATAATATGAAATTGTACGGTTTATAATTTTGGACATTATATTTTGTCCTCATTTTAGTAGGCATATGGTTAAAACTAAATACAAAAATCATAAACTATACCAAAGGATATTGCAAAGGATGTAGATTCTTCATATGAGGTATATATGCCCCAAAAAATAAGACCTACAAAACCAATCTATGAATATCCTACACAAAGAACAAACATTAAATAAAGTTATGCAAAAAAGCACGTTAGCCAATTCCTAGACTAGTTAGAAAACACATCACATAAAAAAAAAAAAAAAAACATAATATGAGCGATCATTAAAAATAAAATATACAATAATAAACACTCGAGATACGAAGGAGGGAGAGGGATAATAGAGATATATAAAAGAGTTATTTTCCAACAATGCATTTCTAGAAAGAATGCCAAGTATGGTTAGTTGGATATGTTATGCTAGAGTCCATACAACACTTTCAATAAATTATGGGCACTACAAACAGTTTTGTAGGGTGACCTTGAGAAGTACAAGAAGAAGTTACATGGCGTATGAGGACCCATAGGCTAGCAATTTTTATTATGTTAGCTGTCTTATATGTTATGAACACTCCAAAGAGTGTAAATATAACCAATGTCATGAAGGTGGATCCTTTGGGAAGCATAAAAGTGCAGTGTGTTCCTTAAGAGACCCCCTTTAAAATAAATTATATGATGCAAAGAATGAAAATTATTGTAAGGTATAAAATGGGAAAGAAAAATGCCTAATAAATAAGACACTCACAAGGATGTTTTAAGCATAATATATATGTGACATTATACTCATGGTATAACATCGTGCAATGGAGTGATATCACATGGAAATAAATAAAATCACTTGAAAATATACACACTAAAAGATCCAGTGGCTTGGATTCAATATAATACTTCTAGAATAATGATCCTTAAATATTATGTTGATGACAGGTATCAAATTTCATCATTCACCAATCCACATGAAACTATGAGTACAAAGGAGGAAATGAACATGAAGACAAATTAAAATTTTGGGTCAACATGGAAAAAGCTTTAATGCCTCAATACTTTGCATCATCCCCAAAAATTGAAAATAAATATATAAAATATAAAATAATATAGATACAAATAGAAGAATATGACATTAGGTTTACCACCCTATATACCTATATCTACAAATCTAACATGTCCCTCTAGGTAGAATGAAAAAGAAGGCTGGAACATACTATATAGGCTTGTTTTATTTATCCTTATTTATGTCTTTATCTGGTCTCCATTTTTCAATTCACAAAGCCTAATGGAACTACATCATCTCTTTATGGCTAATCCTGAATACCAAATCACCGCCATTGTTCACCAGCCTTTTAACTATTCGTCGTGCGTCCCATTTGATTAGACGGCAGACGCCACTAGGTGTCTTTGTGGTCTCCATAGGTCTCGGTACCTTGATTTTGAGGCATCTTAAATGGCCCCCCTTTTGGTGTCTATGCCCCAAGTTTTCATGCCTTGGTACTAAGACACCACCTAGGGCGTCTTAGTCCCCCTTGAGGTATTTCCAAGATTTAATTTCAAATTATGGCAAGATTTAGCCTCTAATTAATGAATTCATATATCAGCTTGGTGTGGTGTAATTTGGGGATATTAAGCATGAATAAGTATAAATACAAGGTTCCTTCCTCTCATTTTCATATAGAAAGATTACAAGCACTCTAAGCATTCAAGCATTCCAACATTCAAGATCATTTCGTCAAGCATTTGAAGTCATCATCAGGATTCAAGAATTATATCAAAGATCTTCTTGCATCATGTGTGTTGTTGTGCTAGCATTTGTGATGTAGGGTTTTGATTCAAGCAAGCAATTCAAGTCCATATCTATCAAGAATTTCTTTGATTCAAGATCCATACCCATTGCAGCCATTTCACACAAGTTTGTAGACTTTATAACAAGGGTTTGGTGAGTTGTAGCATTGAACATAGTTCATTCATCATTTCCCTTCATTATTTCATTTCATTTCATTTCATTTCATTTCAAGGTTTAATTACTGACAAGGGGTTTGACCAAGGAAAACCCCCATTCACTAACAATCAACAAGTTTTTCCTCTCTTACATATTTGTGATTGTAGATTTAGGTTGAAGACTTGAAGATTCTTTTAAGTGAAAAGTAAAGTTGCAAATTTGTCATCTTCATGGAAACTCACCTATTTGTTCCCAGTGCTCTTAATTCTGAGTTGAAGGAAAACACCAAGTTCTCTGATGAGCATTTGAGTTCTTGAAATCTATAGATCAAGATGCAAAAAAGTGGCACAGTCTTAGTCCCACCCAGCCTTTGTAATTTCTTGAACCTGTTCTAAGGTCTGTAAAGGATCTATTAGCCTTCCCAAAATAGCAGCAAGACTAAGATAATAGTAAGGGCGTCTTAGTCCTCCATAGCATGTTTTGACAGCTTATTTGCATTTTCAGAATCCTCATCACATTTCCAGACTTCCCAGGTACATACATCATAACTTCTAGTTGTTTAATTTCATCATTTGCATCCTTCATTTAGCTTGCATTATTAGGTTTTGTGTGTTGAATGTTTACTTATCTTTTCCAAGCTTTTGCTTGGTGGTGAACCCCTAAAAGCTTAAAGAACCCCTTCCTAGGTCTTCCTTGTTGAGAATTGACTCACCTTGTGAGGTTCATAGTCAATCCAATTAGGACTCCTAGGACATTATTGAGTGACAATAGGAGAATAGAGGTTTTCTATGACCTAGGCCATAAAGCATCCATTCCCCTAGTGTTCACATACATATATATGAGAATAAAAAAAAAATACAAACACCTATGTTTTAATGAAATCAAGGTATTTCTCTATTGGTCATTATCAAATAAAATATTGTTCTCCCAATATTGATAACATGGGCAGGGAGGTTAGGCTTGTAGAGAAAGAAAAACTAAAGTAGTACTAGGAATATAGTAAGGGATAAGGAATGCATGAAAAGTACAACATCATCTTATCTTGTGAGGTAAGTGCCAACCATCATGTGAAGATCGATGATGTTGTTGGAATGTCCACAAAGGAAAAAAAATGAGCACTCTTTCAGAGGGGAGGTATTGAAATCATTGTTGGATATGTGATAAGTGGTAGGTCACTACTAATATCCTTAATGGGAGAATAAAGAGGACCAAAATAAGTTAAAGTTTCCTTCATGAAAACAATTAATAAATAATTTTTTTGAGGTGGTGTACAAGGTGGATTAATATTTTTGATTTACTATGGAGGGGTAGGATAATTCTCTATATTTCTCTTGGTAGGTGGGTAGGAGATGATTATAGCTTGATAGTGGCAAGACTGAGAACATCTGAAAATATCTAGTGTCTAGTATGTAGGAAGGGAATGAGAGAAAAAAGGGTAGGATAGGATATGCCACTAATCCTAGGAATTTTTAGGGGAACAAAAAATTTAAAGGTATAGTAGGGGCCTCATAATTGATAGGAGGGTCTATCAAGGGTTAACAGACAACCTACACCCATTTTGAGTGAAGGAGGAGATGGATAAATGACTATATTATGGGGTAATCACTTAGGAGAATGGAACTCAATGTCAAGGACCTCTAAATTATCTCAAACTCTAGTTAGCATGTTAATGATGCTTGTTTTCTCTCACAAGATAGTTTTGATGGTCATGGGCCAAATATTGAATTGGAGGAGGTGGGGAAAGATATTTCTACTCTATTTTCTATAAATTCCTTATCTAGGAGATGGGGGAGGAATGTCCCCAATATTTAAAGGTTGAGATACTAGGGATGCACAAAGTTGAACCCACACTAGGGGAAAATTTTATCTTTCTACCAAATAAATAGGTGGAGAAGCTAAAGCTACCACTAGAATGTGAGGAATAAATAATAAATTGAAATTTTCTCATCCTATAGTTTTATTTCCCTTTTCTACCAACAAGGTAGGTGGGGAATAAAGAGAATCAAAAGAGAATACAAACCCTAAGGGAAGGGTCTACACAATATGGGAGTTTTTCCTCTTTTTTACATAGAGACAATTCGAGGAGCTAAAGATGCCATTAGAGGTAATGATACCAATGGGGGAATATGAGGGCATCCCAACATAGATTATCTTTTCTTAGCTATTAAATCAGTAGGAAAAGGAACCAAAGAAAACTACAAAGGTCAAGAAATTAAGGGTGATGCAACTACTAGATGAGACAAGGAATGACTAGTAGATGAGGATACTATAGGAATCACTTTATTTTTTTATAACATTTGAATAATATGTACAAGTGAATTCATACAGGTCTACATGGTATTACCTAGCAAAATTCTAGGGAAAAATTTCCATGAAATTCTAGTGGTTTATATCTTGTGTGGTGGATAGTATAAACAAATCCATAATTTGGTAACTTCAGACATTTATGAAAAATGATAGTGTTTCATTTCATATAAGTAAGTTATGCGTTGTGTGGTCTCACAACACACCCCAAGACTATGAGGGTTGGGGACCCAAGTGAAAACTAATGCTTATGGCAGATGCTGGCTAGTTATGGAGATCACCAGAAGGTAAAAGTCAAAGGAAATTTTTGATATACTTTGTGATTCAAGAGTACCAAGTACCGGGAATTGGGTACTAGGAAGCCAGAGATGTAAAATGTAAATGCAAAGTTTCGAGCATAAGGTTCTGGTTCGAGAGTGAAGGTACGGTGAAATGGAAGTTTTGGTAAAATTTGAGGTCATGAAAAATTTGTTGGTAGAAGCTGAAGTATCGGGTTTCAGGTACCAGGCAACAATGTTAAGTTTAAAAAACATTTAATGTTTCCCAAAGGTGACTCGATAACCCGACTTAAATAGAATAATTACACAAGAATATGATATTTTAAATGTGTGATATTTAAAATGGTTTAACATAATGATTTATATGATTGATGATTTTATTTTCATGAGAGTTTTATGGATGTTTTAAAAGGGGTTTAATGTGTGGAATTTGTACTTGAAAGAGAAATAGATTGTAATGCAACATTTGGGTATGGATGGTTAGGAAAATTTGGATCATGGATAGAATCATATCCAAATTGGGCGATGCATTTCAGGGAGTTATATGCGGAGGAGCTTAAGTTTGTCAGAATACCAGAAATCTTGCTATTCTGAATGCAACGAAAGAGAGCGCCAACCTCCGGTGTGACCCATTCCTGAGAGTAGAAATCCCGAGACCTAGAACCAGGATGTAGGAATAAGATGATAAAGCAATCATTCTAAATATAAAAGAAAGTTTCTACATACTATCCAGATTCAAGTTATTATCTTGGCGATAATAAGAAGATAAGAGACACGAAAGACATTAATGTTCTAAGGAAGGTTGACATCTATTGAATTTTTTAGCAATTCTCTTTCTAGTTGTCATATTCCATGTGCCTTGTCATGATTCGTCCCTTGAATTTCCTCTCATGTATTTGTCTTATCTTCCCTATGTCGTGTTCCTATAAAAGACTAGAAAATGTTTCATTTTAAGTTAAGTTCAGAATTTGTGGATGTCAGAATCTAGCCAAAACTTCTTTAAGTTTTGTTCTTTTTTCCTATTTTCTAAATCATTTTGGATTAAAAATTTGCATGTACATAGAACCAATCAATATCAAAGCTAATTCGAAAGCTACTGGTTGTTATCTTTTGTAGCCAATTGTTTTTCAATTGGACAAGACTGTATGTTGCATTGTTTAAGGGTGCATACATTGTCCAAATTAAACCCCCCTTCTTCAAAAGCTCGCACCATTCTATGCCTAGTTGTAAAGCAATATGGTGAAGTATAGAGTGGTTTGATTTGATTTGGTTTCCATGATTGTATTGTTGTATGCCTAAAGCTAAATTTAATTAAGTGATAGCAAATTCATTTGGAATTCATGAAATATTATTGCATATTTGTTGATTTCATGAAATTATCTTATGATTAGCTTGAGAATATCTTTTACCAAACCTTTGATTCCTTTTAGAATTAGAAATTACCATTTACCCCTCTTGATTAACAAAATTATCACAATGAAACCTTATACAAACCTAGTATGGTTGGTCAAGACATGAAATTGAAACAAGCCTTTGGGATTTCTAAGTCATCCTGAGGACGCAGGTTGGGGTACAGGATCATCATGGAAAAATAGGTTCTAAGTACAAAAATTAGAAAATCAAAAAGTTAGAAACTTGACGTAAAATTTAAACAAGCTATCTATATTATTTCAAAATATGTAAGAATAGAATCAGAGAAAATTGAATGTAGTTTCTAAACTACTGTATTTGTTTAAAAAAAAAAGAAAAATTTTATTTGGTGAAAAATTGAAATTTCAATACAGCAGCACTCTAAATTTCCAGGGAAAAATAAGAAGCGAGGTGTCCATTCTGACCACCCCAACCACAATAAAACAGATAATTTTATTATAAGATTTTAGATATATGTAGAGGACTCCATGCTAATGATGTATGCAGGCATTTTGTAATTATTTTCCAAGCAAATAAGTAATTATGAATTTTTATTACAACTTTTAAAAATATAAAAACTCTGCATGTCCTGATTAACCTTTTTAACTTGGTCAAACTCTCATGAAATCTAACTCTTTCTTTATATAATCCCCATAGTATGCAAAGCATAGAATGTGATGCATGTTTTGGATTCCAAAAATGTGATACTGCTTGAAAGCTATAGATGCTTTTCAATCAGCCTATCAATCAGGAATTTAATCATAATTCAAATAGAAAATGAATAATAATTATTTATTAAATTCAAAGTAAAACATAATTTATATTGGTAGAAAGTTGAGAATCTCCTTTAAAAACCTCTTTTGTTTCATCAATTTTGGGTAAAAAAAGTCATTAGCCACATACCCATCATAGATCTTGCACATACTGTTGTCCTAGTTCAGTCTTTTCAAGTAAAGATAGGTTCCTAACGGCTCATTCTATATGAGGATTATTTGCACTATTGGTGTGCTAATTTACACGCATCAATAGGAATTGTGCTAGAAGGAGAAATTTTATATCTTCCTCTCGGTTTTGTTTGAATCATTATTATTATAGGTTTTAGAGTTGCTTTGTAAGACGATAGTCTATGCAACCAGTAGGTAAGAACATGAAGTTGAGAAACTATGGGAAATCCTTAACCTAAGATCCTTGAGTTTTTTCACCCTTTGGTAGGATCATTGGAGGTAGAATTCAAGATAAAATTGACTAAGGAACTCTCTGATTGTGAAATCTTTTTGACTAAGGTAAGTTTGGCCATGCATAAAGTGATTCCATTAACGAAAGAGGTTTTGAATGCTAAAAGAAAGGAACTGTTAATGACAATAATTTCAAATTAAGACAAAGTGCATAACCCTAGTAAAACCAAAAATGTAAAGAACTTAATTGCTAAATCAAAATGGTTTGTTAATTGCAATTGTTATCAAGAAAATTCAAAGCTCTTTGCAGGAAAATAGGCAAGAATGTCGAGACTTGGAAATACCACACCAAAAACGAGGAAATTGAAGTGGTGATACATCATTTTGTTCACACATGGAAGATGATCATGGAGTATAAAAGAGGGAAAACAGAGTGGGAGATGCATGTTTTCACTCCAAACTAAAAATTCACAAGCTAAAAAGGGAAAATTTGTTGATCTCACGCAAGATATAAAATATCAAGTTTTTATTTTCTCTCTTTGGTGATAGTGTAAGCTATTCTATTGCTTCATCTAAAAAAGTTAAAAGTGAAGATAGGGCCAAAGACTCGAAGAATCTCAAAGAGGAGGAAAATAGAGAAATGAACATACTTGTTCATGGAACCGAATAGAATGAAGAAGAAAACCATGAACTAGGTCTAGAAAAAGGTAGAGTATGGAGGAATCTGCAAAGGTGTGTGCAATCGACCTTTAACGAGGTTGTTTTCATACATATAAGCCAATTTTTTGGTAAGTACCTCTTTAATGTTTATTAAATGCAAAAAATTAAGATAATTCATTGTTACAGTAGGAAATTTGAAGCCTATTCAAGTGAATTTAAAGATAAACTTGATGTAATTCGTATGAAGAATACTATGAAAATAGTGATAGAGATTAAAGTAAATTTCTTAGTCAGGGTTAGTCGTTGGTTAGGGTAAATTATTTTTAGGTAGTTAGGTTACTAGTTTACTTTCATAGGGTTTGTTTTGTTTGTTTTGTGTTTTTTTCTTTGTTTCATTCCCCACGTTAACAAATCTACTTAATTTAACACACATGAGAGTAAATTGAAATATTCTAGAAACATTACATTGTGAAATGAAAAGAAACAAAATCATGCATAGTAAATACATGCTTAATTACAAAAAAGAAAAAATTTCATATATATATATGTGTGTGTGTGTGTACATGTGTGTGTATTTCATATATACATGGAAATACAAAATTTTCTTACTGAAAAAGTGCAAAAAAGAAAAAAGAAGGGGTTCAGCTGTAGGAACAGGGTGGTCATTTAGTCGATCTGGGATGCTTCATCCATGAGAGAAGAATATCCCAAGTAGGCATTGTCCTGGTAAGTGTCAAAGTTAGGGGTATGGAGGTCAGTCAAAAAGGGTCAGAGGGGAACTATTTCTCCTCACTCCATAAACCAAGGAATGTCTTCAGCAGAGGGAATCATGATGGATAGGTGTACAACAGACATGACATAGTTCAAGTTCCCCAAGAAATCAGGCTGCACTATAATATTTGCAACCCTCTGAACTTCTTCAACATAGAGTCCAAGATCCAAGAGCGAGGCTATGAACCGTGAAGCCAAGTCAGAATTCAGCCCGTAGTATGCTTTAGATTCAAAAAAAAATTCTTTGAGGACCAGGCACAAATTTGGTGCAATAAAGTCGAGAATCCACAGAAAGAAAACTTTTCAAAGCCGTTGGGTAGTAATGTGACCCATGAAGCCATTCTTAACATAGGTCAAGAAAATTAGAGTGTCCATGGCCTAGAAGCAAGCAAGCACAAATAGAGCGAAAAAGATAAATGATAATTGAAAGGAAGAAAATGTGAAAATTTTGAAAGAGAAGTGTTGAATTTATAGAAAATCATGGAGTTGTGGTGCATAGTTGCCTGGAGTGAAGTCTTGGAAAATACAAGTTGAGGTGGCAACCAGATGAGCTTCTCTAGAGAAAAATGTTAAATCAAATTAATTCTCATGGAATTAGTGGCAATTTTCTTTGAAGTTTGCTAGTACGAAGATCACGAATAGATAAAATTGAAGATTTCAAAATTAATGGTTCTCATTTCATTATGTTTTATTGAGTTGTATTAATCATGAAGTTTTCCATGTGTGCAATGCAAAAAGGAAAATTGAGCTGGCAAGGTAGCACATGCCAGCATCTGGGAATTGAAAAGAAATAATATGTGCATGTTAAGGCGTGAAAATTAAATGCAAAGTATTATGGTCAGAATTAAGACTCATGATGACAACTTTGATGCATTAATGTGGTGTAGCATCGTCAAATTATTATTGCTAGCCGAGTATTTTAATGGTTGCCATAAAATTAAGATGGAAGGATGGTAATCGGTAGTTCTAAATTTAGATTTAATTTGGTGATTGAAATGTTTGCTGATAAATTTTAACTTATGCATATTTTTTAACATATAATGAATTGTAGTTAGCTGGGATTTGACATAAGGGTGGTAAAATTTAGCTAGAAAGTTGCACTTACAGGGAATAACTAAATAATTTTCTAGGAATTAGTGAAATGATGAAGGGATTTGTATTGAATGAAAAATCAAAATGATAACCTTCGCTACCACTATAATTCCCAACCTAATAGAGGGATTCATTTCCTGCAAGTTGAAGCAAATGAATTTATATTGAAATAGCAAAAGAAAAAAAAAAGAGTATCAAAAATATCAAAAGAGAAAAAATTCAACTTTAGGCTATCCAAATATCTCTATCGGGGCTATGGATGCCTGGCTAGAAATAGAGCTATGTTTGGGGGAATTATGAAGATAACATTGTCAGGGCTATGGACGCTTGATTGGCAGCAAGGCTCTATCCATGGTTGGCTTTGGAGGATTCCCAAATTATGTAGGTTAATGTCAATGAACTAGTTTTTTCACCAAATTCTAGAAATTGCAATTAATCAAAGCACACACTAATATTTTCTAGAGAAATTTTGTTGTCTTTATGTCGGAATCCAAGTAAAAGTAAGGTGTTATTATTTTAAAATATGTATAAGTTAAAAAAATTTAGCGGGTGATTTAATCCTGAATTTCTTTTAAATTTGGTTTTATTGGTTGCAAGTTGTTGTATGGTCTCACAACACGCCCCAAGACTATAAGGCTTGGGAACCCAAGTGAAAAATAATACTTATGGAAGATGTTGGCTAGTTATGGACATCACAAGAAGGTAAAATTCAAAGGAACTTTTTTTTAATACTTCCTGATTCAAGAGTACCGAGTATCGAGAATTGGGTACTGAGAAGCCAGAGATGTAAAATGTAAATGCAAAGTTTCGAGCATAAGTTTTTGGTTTGGGAGTGAAGGTTCAATAAAATGGAAGTTCCGGTAAAATTCGAGGTCCGAGATTTTTTTTTGGTAAAAGCTGAAGTATCGAGTACTGGGTATCGAGTAACAATGTCAAGTTTAAAGTTAAATGTTTAATGTTGCCCAAAGGTCTGAAGGTCTGGTAACCCGACTTAAATAGAATAATTATGCAAGAAATGATATTTTAAAAGCATGATATTTATGATCCAGTTTAACATGATGATTTATGATTAATGATTTTGTTTTCATTAGATTTTATGAATGTTTTAAAAGGGATTTAATGTGTGGAATTTATATTTGCAGGAGAAGTAGATTGTAATGCAACATTCAGGTATGGATGGTCAGGAAAATTTGGATCATGGATAGAATCATATCTAGATCGGGTGATGCCTTTTAGAGAGTTATATGTAGAGGAGCTTGAGTTTTTCAGAATACCAGACATCCTGGTATTATGAATGCAGCGAAAGAGAGTGCCAACCTCCGGTGTGACCCATTCTCGAGAGTAGAAAGCTCGAGGCAGAATGAGGATGTAGGAACAAGATGATAAAGCAATTGTTTTAAATATATGTGAAAGTTACAACATACTATTTGGATTCAAGTTATTATCCTAGCGATAATAAGAAGATAAGAGACCCGAAAGGAATTAATGTGCTAAGGAAGGTTGACATCCATTGACTTTGTTAACAATTCTCTTTCTAGATGTCATATTCTACATTCCTTGTCATGATTCATCCCTTGGATTTCCTCTCATGTATTTGTCTTTTCTTCCCTATGTCTTGTTCCTATAGAAGACTGGAAGATGTTTCATTTTAAGTTAAGTTCAAAATTTGTGGATGTCAGAAGAGCCAAAACTTCTTTAATTTTTGTTCTTTTTTCCTATTTTTTGAATCATTCCCAATTAAAAAATTGTATGCATATAGAATCGATCAATATCAAAGGTAATTCGAAAGCTACCAACTGTTATCTTTTGTAGTTGGTTGTTCATTCAACTGGACAAGACTGTACATTCTGCATCATTTAAGGGTGCATATAGAACCTACCCAGTGTCCAAATTAAACCCCCCCTTCTTTAAAAGCTTGCACCATTCTATGCCTAGTTGTGAAGCAATATGGTGAAGTATAGAGTTGTTTGATTTGATTTTCTTAATTCTTGGGGCATGAGTGGATAATACCCGAGAGCTCTTTTAGTTTTCAAGTACTTTTGATGCTTTATTTTAGATTAGATGTTTAAATTTCAGAAAATGTTTCAAAAAATAGATGAATGAATGGAAATTTTATTGTAAATCTTTCATTTCTATTGTATTGCTAGATGCTTAAAGCTAAATCTACTTAAGTGATAGCAAATTTGTTTGGAATTCATGAAATATTATTGCATGGGTGATCCCATAATGCTAGTTTATAATTTCTAGGAGATCCTCATTTTTGCTTGAAATCACATATTTTAAAAATATAAAAATTTATTCCTGAAAATTTCCATTTAAAGGATTCTAATTGAAGAGATTTGATCAAACCACCTTAGATCAAACTCCTTGATAGAACCCTGCTAGATTTAAACCATACCTATAACGTAAGTCTCCTTTACACCTATCAAAATGCTAATAAAACCACTTTTGATATACCTTTGGGGGATCAAATGAATTCATTTAGATTTTTTTTTTTTTGTAATAGTGTCCTTATTATAAGCTTCCCAAAATTATAATTTTAATAAATTTAATTTTATTATTATATTTATTTATTTTATTTATTTTGTACCTAAGGGAATCCTTGACTCATCCCAATGCATTCCTTTATGAGATGAGTTGAGGCTAGATCAGTGCCCTAGGAATGCACACACAGCCCGCAAAACCACATGTATCATATATTGGGTCTCAAGTCGAATCCCAACCTCTGGGGGAGAAAACCACACTTCTATTCACATGTGGAAAAAATAGTAGATTATCAAAAAAAAAATTGAAAATATCAAAGGCACTAGATATTGAAGTCCTTGATCCAACAAAAAAGGAGAATTTCAATAAATACAAAAAGTTATGTTGTATATAATCCACTCCATGTCTAAATTGTAATTTGTTTGACATAAAAATTGATTAAGGGAAAAATATTCAACAAAACACTATGAAACCAAATGAAAGCACTAGATATCAGAGTTACAAATCTATATTTGAAAAAATAGAATTTTATCCTTCATGGAAAAAAGCTATGTTGTATACAGTGAGCATCACTCCTTAAAATGGTGTTTACCGAAAAAAAAATAGTTTTTAAAGGAGATAGAAAAGAAGTGCAATATGATTCCAAATTTTTTGAAAAAATATATATTTAAAATCTACAAAAAAAATGTCACAAATCACTAGTTTGCATCATCTTCAAATTCCTCATGATTTAGCTTCTATAGTGCCCGAAAGTGAAGATTTAGTTAGAAAAAATCAGTTCAGTGTCTAGTTTGGCCAAAAATTGTAAACCAATATTGTAAGATCACTCGCATATTTGTTGATTTCATGAAATTATTTGATGATCAGCCCAAGAATATCTTTTATCTAACCTTATGATTCCTTTTAGAACCAGAAATTACTCTTTACCCCTCGTGATTAACAACATTGTCACAACGAAACTTGATGTGAACCTAGTGTGGTCAAGACATGAATTAAACGAGCCTTGGGATTAAGCTGAGTCATCCTAAAGATTTAGGTTGTCTTGGTTCATTCTTTCAAGTAAAGATAGGTTCCCACAATCTGTCTGTGAGGATTTATTTGCACTGTTGGTGTGCGACTAACATCATGATCAACAATATGGATGACTCAAAATCACATTAAATTGATTATAATGGATGACAAAGAAAGCAAAATATTTGCAAGTAGGTCCCACCTAGAAAAAAATGCTGATGAAATAAAAGGTAGGTATGGACAAACCATCATGAGTCCAAATGAATACTTATTATTTATTGTACTCATATCTATGCAATTGTTTGGCATACAATATTTCCTCTAAGATTATATTGACCATGTTGACAAGGTTAATAACCACCCGATTATTGGTTCTCTTGTTGAACTAAGTAAGAAGGTAGGGAGGATCATATTAATGCCATCAAGCACATTGATTGAAGAAAATATATGGTATTCTTGGAAATAGCTCGATCATGATATGGTTGGAGGTGAGTGTCAACCATAACTACCATATTAGCTAAGAAGGATGAAGGATTAGTGAAGGGAGATTATAGTGCAACAAAAGTAAAAGAAATTTTAATAAAGTTAGAATGATGTTTTGGAAATGGATGTGTAAATGTGTATGTTTTGGTTTTGTTCAAAAACATATTTGTTAGATTTATCAAGGTCGTCTAAGAGTTGGATGGTATCAAAGTTGATGCATAGTCTTGGATGATATTTCAAAGATGTATACAATGCTTTGTCTCATGACCAAGAACTCAATGGAATTGAAAAAATACCTTCACATCATAAGAAGACAAGAGTGGCTAATTTATAGGAAGGGGGTGAATTAGCAATAACTATACAAGGTTTTTTAAAAGTAATTTTGATAAAATTTTGTGCAAGGAATTTTTACTTTAATCCTAAGTTATTAGAGTGCTAAGTATTTACTTTTCAAAAACAAGTATGACTTAATTTCATGTAGTCTTTCACCTTTCATCAAAATTTTATGGCTCTATTGTTTTCGCTTAATATCCAAAAAAAAATTCTATGTTCTTCATGCATCTTTGAAGCTTTTATCCTAATTAAGAAATTGTTAGAGAATTTCAAATCACTAAGAATTTTGTTTTTGGAGGTTCCTAGTCCATCAAGAACTCATTGTCTTTATCTTTTCATAATTTTTTTAGTGTTTCCTATCTCATTAGGAACATAGTTAGTTCCAAGAATCAAAAGGAGTTTCAAAAATTTCCTACCCATGACTTATTTCTTAGTACTAGAAAAATTATTGAAGCTAAAAAATGAATAAAATTTCAAGAGTTTCATAGATTGTTGGAACATCTAGAACCTCTAAAAGGTTCCTCAAACATATGTAGCTCCCAATAATTCCACATGCTCATAAACATAAATTCAATAAGGAAGAGGACTCTTAGTTCCCAATTCCTAGATAAGCCCTAATAGTTTACAACACAAAGATTAAAGGGTTCAAAGGTTCATAAAAAGATGAAAATAAATAGAAAAATAAGTTATTGGAAGATTCACAAGTTCTAGGAACATATAAAACCTCCAACGTATTCCTAGTTGTTCAATATCTAACACTTAAAAGGAAGAAAATAAGAATATAAAGTCATGTTTATTTATCCCAAAGACTTAATGCTTCTAGAAAACAAAATATGGAAGTGTAGATTAGGTGTGGACTATTTGACAAAAGGGGTTGTGGCTTGAAAGAAAGAGGGAAAATAGATTGGCTAGAAAATGGCATTCACTTTATGAGAAAAAGAGATATACCTACAAAAATTATTACCAATCATGGTAGCTTATGTGAAGGAGTTCAAGTCATAGTTTGACAAATATATGAACAAATTTAAATTATGAAGGGACCTTAGCATCAAACTATTGCTTTGGGCAGAAAAAAGTATGATTAGATGGAATTTTGACTCATGGTTTCTACGAAGCATTTTTCTTGGAGAAATTCCATGTCTCTAGTAAAACATATTGGCTATTTATTTGTCACATTTGATTGATCTGACTAATGAATTTGACAAAGATAAAATATATGCGTGATGCTTATAATTTTTGAATGGAAAAAGTAGTAGGATTTAAAGCAAAGGTAGATGATACCATCTTGGTCATTGAATTTTATTGTTGCATTCAATTAGGAGTAGATATGGATCAAGACAAATAAAATTACATGAAATTTTTAAGAAAGAAAATGTTACACTTTCATAAAAATTAAAAAAAAGCATTTTTGTACCCCTTGTTACAGAAATTTAAGAAATATGGATCATTGTTACATTACTTATTTTGACAAAGTGAGAAATAACTAGAATGAGATTACTCCTAATGTTACTATGAATTGGTCTTGTAAACCATAATTTCTCACAAGTGGTAAATAAACTATTCTAATTTCATATTGAGTATCATCCAATAGGCCAGGTAGCTCCACAAAGGTAAGATATTTTTGAGAAATAAAAATATTCTAATGTCATTTTAGGGAATGCTATTGTTTAATCCTCCCAGAACTGAGAATAATTTTCTATCCAAAAGCACTTTACACTAAAACTGGTGAAATTTTTATAAGTATATTATCTGCAATACTTATTCCAAAGTAGTTTGGGGATATAGAAGAATATTGTACTAACATGTGTGGAAATTCTAGATATAGAGATATCACTTAGAGATATAGAAAAGTAACATGGAAGAAGATATAGTGCTCACTATACAAAAACTAATAGCTTGATCTTTCTTTGAAGTTGTAGGTTTCAAGTTACCTTCTTGGAAAAATTACTTGCCACTTATTGTAATTAAAAGTTATAAGAAAACAAGCTTATCAATATTATCCTATACTAGAGAGACCTTGTGATGATATTAGCATGGATTCTATGCTAGTTTACCAAGGACTTAAAGATTATTTGATTCTATCCTTTTAGATCTTAATATTTTTCCGAGATAGCACATTTAAATTATTGTCACAAAACTAATTATGTTAAATACATAAAACTAATTTATTCATTAGTGAAATTGTGAGATTAAAAGGGTTACCACAAAGTATTATCTTAAATAGAGATGTAAAATAATTTGATCATTTTTTGTATTAATGATATGTCTAACTCGGTGAGGATACAACATTCAATAGCACATGTTGGCTATACTTATAGAGTCACAAAATCCTAAACTATAACAATCCTAAAATTTATAGCAAAAGTGCAGATAGACATTAACATATACAGCTATAGAACTTGTAGCATAAATAGAAATTAACAATTATAGTTGGTCTATATATGAATAGCTAGACACTATGTTGGAATATATATGAACAGCTAGACAAAAGAGTGTTGAAGGAAATGTTTTCTTGCAACTCCAACTTCCTACTATTGCTTTATTCCTCCAAGGAGTTCGAATTGACTAGTGCATTGATGGCTTCCAGCTCATCTTTAGAAAAGAGCTCTTCAACCTCATACTTGGCATTGGTAGACTATTGGATTCCTTTTTTTTTCCTTGATGCCTTTTCCTTTTTTGCACTTTTGTTTGAATTCTTCTTTGAAGGTCTCTAAAGCTTGCATGAAGATAGTCACATTAGGCTACCCCTGCTTCCATGAGTGTTTTTGTATAGTTTATTCCTTGTGGATAAGCAACATTCCCCCCTTGAGGAGATTTGAGAACTTACTCTCCACAATATCCAATGAGGATACCACCTACAAGGAAACATTGAAGAATATGAGTCTTTTATTTGACTCAATAAGACACCTCTAGACCCCACTATACTTGTCCTCATTTCTAGCTTTCCATATAATCCACAAGATTTTAGTTGTCAAGAAAAACCATAATAAATGAAGTTCTTTCCTCAAATTAGAATCAAAACCTAGTGGGTTTTCTTTCCAATTGATATTCCTATTTGAGGTCCAAGAAACATAATCATTCCAAAAAAATTCCAAATTTCATTAGCATACAAGCACTCAAAGAATATATGAGAAATAGTTTCAGGTACTTTGCAAATTTGATAGATATCAACATCAACATTCTTTAATTTAAAAGGAACCTTTTGTAGCATAACAAGCCATCTAAAAGAGGTTTTTTTTGCATCAATTCCATTATGCCATAGATGAAAGAAAGCATTTTCCAATATTTGTTTTAAAGGTTAGTTTTCCAGACTTTATTAAGATATTCAGTGGGTGTAGAAGAGTTAGGATCTCTTTATAAATAGTCTTTGTTGTGACCTCCTGCAAGGGGAGAGTCCCCTTCCACTAGATGTCCATAGGTTCATCTTTCCATGATTCCACTTGGAGACTTGTAGGCCAACCCTTCCAAGAATCTTTTAAAATAGAATAGGTCTTGAAATTAGAAGAGGGTAATCCATAGACCTCTCTCAACTAATCCGAACCAACCAGTGAACCATCCTTGACAATATTGTAGAAAATTTTGATGCCCAATTGGTTCCACTTCTTTGTTGAGAGGCCTTGTAACAAGGCTGGATGTTTACCATTGTGTTTAAGGTTCCACCAAATGGACCTACCTAGAATAATTAGGTTGTTGTTAGAACCTGTTAGGAGAGGACTAAAGAAATTATCTCTTATAGCTTCACAAGCCTTCCAAATGCTTCTAAAGACTAGTGAACCTACAGGCACTATTAGGTACTTAGTGATGAGGAGATTGATACTAAAAGGCAATGGCTTCCAAGACTTTGCCAATTTTGGGGCAACCTATGAAATTTTATTCCTGATTAGAACCTTCCAAGGTTCATTTCCATCAAGGGCCTTGATGAATCGCTTTGCAGCTAGAGCCACACCATGCTTTTTTAGATCCAAACAACACCACTCCCATTTTACAACATGCAATTTCTTCTTTCCTTTCCCATCAGACCATAGACACCCTATGATTTTCTTTTGGACCTCATTGACTTGATACCTATTACAGAACCAAACTGAGGAAAAATAAAGAGTGTAGGAGGACAAAATCTTTTGGAAAAATTGCATCCTACCAGGAAGAGACAAATAATTCCTACTCCACCCATCCAACTTCTTTTCAATCTTGGCTTTTAGCCATTGCCACATTTCCTTTAGGTTGGGTGAAACAGAGAAGGGAATCCCCAAGTACCTTATCTACTCCCCCCGCCACCTGAGGTCAAATTTCTGCAACCAACTAGGAGGGGCATCAAGTCATCTTAGTAATACAAATTTAGCTTTTGAAATCTAGCCCCAAATGCTAGGCAGAATAGTTCAAGTTTCACTCTTAGATTTTCTAAGTTCTCTTCTTCTAGTTCCACAAAAATAGAGGTGTCATCAGCAAAATGGATATTTAGGAACTCACTATTGTTAGGTAGGATCACCCCTCTCACTTTAGGAGAAACACAGTTGTCTTTTAGTAGATAGTGAAGAGCATCTGATGCAATAATACACAATCCATGGGCAATGGGACACCCCTACCTAATTGATCTTTCCAACCTAATAGCTTCAAACTTGGAACCATTCACTTCCACTAGAGCAAAAGCATTAGTAAGGAGAGTTTTGATCATTTTAGTAAATTCATGTGGGAACCCGAAGGACTCTAGAGCCATTTTTAAAAAGGGCCACTCCACTTTGTCATAGGCCTTCTCAAAATCTAACAAGAGCATTTCCAATTTTTTATTAGACCTCTTGGCCCAATCTAAAGCCTCCCAACTAGTGAATAATTTTTCAAGGATATATCTCCCTTTAATAAACCCAGTTTGACTGGAGTTTATGAATTTGGGAAGGATATTGGTTAGCCTTAAGGCTAGAACTTTTGCAAGAAACTTGTAGGAGACATTCAAGAGGGTAATAGGCCTCCAATTTTTAACCATGGTTTTGTCCCCTTCTTTAGGTAGCAATTTTATAAGGCCTTGGTTGATGCAAGGACCCAAGGAACCTTTAGTAAGGGCCTCCATGTAGACCTGGTGGAGGTCCTCACAAATCCAGTCAATGAAAACTTTGTAAGACTCCAATGGGATCCCATCTATCCTTGAGGATTTATCATTACTCATGGATAGTATTTCCCTTTCAATCTCCTCTTTAGATATATTAGCAAAAAGTATCTCCTTTCCCTCTTTGGAGATTTTTCAGGCATTAAACTCTTAAGTTTGTTCCTAGCCTCCAAGCAGATTTCTCCCTTATCCTTAGATCTGAAGAGATATTTATAAAATAGTGTAAATTGTTGCAGAATGTCTTCTTTTTTTTTCAGTGTCACACCATTGTGAAAAATCTGGTCCATTTTTTCTTTCATGTCTTTTTCTTTAATATATCTAAAGAATAATTTTGAACCTTTCTCCCCATTGCTTAGCTAGTTGAGCTTGACCCTCACCTTAAGCCCCTGAATTTTAGTGGCTTGTAGCTTCCTTAGTGAGGCTTTAGCCTTATTGAGCTCCTCATAAATTTTTTCATCTAGATGTCTATCTTGGATTTTTGTTTTAGCATCAAATATCTCATCTTGTAATAGGTTTTCTTCCATCTTCCTATCCAAAGCCTTCTTCTTTCCAATAGTTTGGAAAATGCATCTCCAGGCTTTAACATTTTTATTCTATCTTTCAATGGGGCTAGAATATTTTAGCATCCACCTATTGACACCCTGCAAGATACTCACTACCTCAATACAGTCTTTGTCCCTCAACAAGCTAGTGTTAAGGATGAATTTGTCCCTATTATTTAGGCTGATTTTGACACCACTATTTATGGTTATCCTAGATTTAACTGGATGATGGTCTGAGAGAGTGTAAGGATACACCAAAACTTTGTTACCTTCATTGAAAGGCTCAAAATAGCATAAGTCCTTGTTGGCATAGAACTTGTCTAGCCTATTGTAAATCCTCTTAATTCCCTTCTAAGCATTACCCCAAGTGAACCACATACCATTTCTTTCCTATTTCATACCCTCCAAGGGATCAAGAATGTTCAACTTGTTCTTCATCCTAAGCCAATAATGCAATTCATTCCCTTTCCATTCCATACTGATGCCACCATTTTTATCTTCCCTATTCTTTATCATAAATCACCCCTATCAGCCAAGGGCCTTTTGGGAGTCCAATTAACCACATCCACAATTCACTTCTACCAAGATAGTCATTTGGAGTGCAAATTGAACAAACACCAAAGTTAGCATCACCCCTCTTAAAGGTGGCCTAAACAACCCTGTTGCAAGGAGAGACCCCTAAACTGGTTAGGTAGGGTCTCCATTTATTGGCCACCAAGATGGAAACACCCCCTTTACCTTTTTCATGCTTGGATTCCAAAGCCAAAGAGTTGCCCCAGATAAATTTTAGATTGGTCTCAAGTAAAAACCCCACAACCTTGAGCTCTTGTAGCAAGACAAAGTCTTTATTTTTCTCTAAATTGAAGAACCTTCTCACCACATTCTTCCTATCAGGGGACTCAAAACCCTTGACATTCCAAGAAGTGTAGCTAACTATCATTACTACATTTAATGGTAGGGGTCTCTTTAGAATTCTTAAACATTTCAAAGAATTTAACTACAGACTCTTCATTTTCAAGTCTCTTGGGAGAGGGAACAACTAGTACTATGTTGGTTTTCATCCTCTTCCCTTTGATAATACCTACACCATTCTTGCATATGGAGATGGTGCTACCTTTCTTTCTTCTTCTTTTCTTAGGCTCCTTAGGAGGGTGGGGGGAAGGCTCCCCAACACAGGTTTTAGAAATTTCCAGGGCTATTTCAGATTTTTTTGCATTTTCATCCCCATTTGAGGGGGGTTTCAATCCATCACATAGGTTGTCCCCAAAAGGCACAATACTAGTAAGGCCCACTAGGAATTTAGGGGTCTCCTCACCACTAAGGTGCCCAATAAGGCTTGCAAGGTCATGGGTTAGGCAGAGGCTAAAATCCTCAATTTGGGGTGCATCAGTCTCGTCTATAGACCATTTATTGACCATGTCAGTCAAGGAATCAAGGGAGTCCTCCATCGAGGAAGATTCATACCCATCATAGTTGGTTGTGTAGGCATCCTTGCCCCTTCTAGAGATTCTCGAGATAGAGTCACCTTTGATTCCATCAAGGTTTAATTTTTTAGAACCAAGTCTCGCAGGATTCTTGGAGGAGTGATTAGACTCAAAATTGGAAATTAGATTTTTAACCATGGAGGGATTTTCACTCTATTTCTTGATTTCACATTGAGCTTTAGAGATTACCATTTCTGCATCCACCATAATGCCATTAACATATCTTTTAATGACTTCAATTTTCTTTTTGCTATTTTTCTTTAAGTTTTCACCTTTTTTCATTATGTTCTCAAGAGTCAACTATTGTGCATTTTCCACCTAGTTCCTACCAGATCATCGGAAATGAAACCATGAGAAGGATCCTATGAGGGGAGGGCATGCCAAGGGATGATACAGGAACATTATCTGATAGAGGGGAGAAGAGATTGTGGGTATCGATGGGGGAGGCAACACTAGAGAAAGGGTCAACAATGGATGGGGAGGGAGAGATAGGGGTCAGACCCATAGGGGAAGAAATAATAGGGGAAGCCTTTGAGATGAGGGATGGCACAAAGCCCACACCAGAAACCATCTCCTTCTTAATCGAAGAAGCTGATTTTTTATACCATCATGCTGCTTGGATAGGGCGAGTGCCACCACCTCAAATCAAGGGACAATTCTTTGTCAAATATCCTTATTTTTTGTAAAGATAGCACACACCAATTCCACCCAACACTTCGACTGGGAAGAAATGGAGTGTTCCTTTAATTTTAAGCCCAATATTCCCAAACAGATTCACCTTTGGGTTGAGAGAAGCAAGAACCCTTGCATTTAGGTCTGGTAAAGTAACCTTGGGCCTATCAACCCTGATCACATTTTGAAATGGATCAACAATTTGTGGGACAAAGGACCAAAGATCTTGAGGAATATTCTTGATTAACAACCATCTAGGGATAGAAAGGGTGAGGATTTCATCGTAGTTAGCACCTAGTGACTTTTCCAACACTACAATAGGGGTTTTTTAAGATCTTTGCTTGCATTTGATGATTTTTGAAATAGAATAAGAAAAGGACTTTTTGAATCATTCGACATAAGGAAATTTGCACATTTAACTTTTTATACCACACAAAATTGAACTAGTTGTCTAAATATTTTCTAGCGGGGAGATTCTCCAAATCAACGAAAGCCATGAAAACTATGACTTCGGAGAGCCTACCCCTTTCTTTGTGGATAGAATCAAGCATATCAGGGTTAGGAGTGACTAAAATTGTATTCATAGGAAGCAAACCTTGTGGGTTTCCATCAAAAACTAGAGACCTCTCCTTCACCTGCTAGATCAAAGATAAATTTTGCACTTTCCAAAAACTTAGGGTGATCAAAGGCAACTACACCACGAAATGACTTGGGGTGGTTAATGGTATTAACTACCCCAACATACTTTGTTGCAACCCTAGATGAGTGGATGGGGGCCACACCCCCTCCATGGAACCTTACATTGGTGACAAGGCTTTCGAGCCAGAGAGAAGAAAAAAAACCAGAGTGAAACAAACACAACCCACGAAAAAGCCAGGAAAAAAAAGCACACCACATCAAATGAAGAAACAAAAAATGAGGACAACACAAAGGGATACATAGGAGTTGTACCTTTGTGGAGGAGGTCTAAGCCTCCTCTACCCTTGCACCGATGAAACCCTATACCAAGCCCTTGGCAGCTACTCTGCTTGCTCACCTTTTCAATTTGATCATTTTTTGCATATGTTATGGAAGAATATGAATACAATTATGAAAATTTATCATATCATCCATAAAATATATAGATAGATATTGTGACAATAGTTTTGGAAAAAAATTGAGAGTTTTATCACTTAAGAAAATGCTAATTTTATCTTATAATAATTTGGTGAATAGAATCATATTTAATACACCATTTGATATTGCATATGGGTAGAGTCTATGAAATATTTTAGAGTTGATAAACCTTATTGAAAATAGTAAAAGGAATGATATTGTTGAAGAATATGTAAAAAATGTAAGGAAAGTACATTAGGAAGTAGGAGTATCGTTGGAGAATATGAATAAAAATATAAAAAATATTTATATTAGGAGAGGAAATATAAGGAGTATAAAGTTGGAGAGTTATTTAAGTTATATCTAAGAAAGGAGGAAATAATATTGGAACATATAAAAAATAATAAAAAAGAAGAATAGACCATCTAGGATAATAAAAGGAATCAAATAATATAGAAGACTGAGTTACATAAAGAGTGTGGAATTTCACTTATATTCAATGCTTCAAACTTGTATAACTATTATGGAGATAATCCTAAAGAAAATATAAGAGAATATTTATGTTGTACATGAAATAATAGACAAATGAGAAAGAGGATATTCTATGGAAAAATATAATGTAGAAGACAAGGAAAAAAAAGTTAGTAGCAATGTCTAGTGATATGGAAGGATAAGCTAGTTGAAGACTCTATTTAGATTTATATAGCTAAGATTAACTATTATGGTATTAACTTCACCAATAGTATTGAAGGATGGTTAAAGGGTAACTTTTTAATTAGTCAAGGTGTTTGATGTAGGAGCATATAATGTGTAAGTGTAATTTTGCATCAACTGAAATTGGTTTTTAGCATTTTTTTGTCTCGTAGGCATTTTCCATTTTTCTAACTAATCATAAATATATTGCAACACATTGAAGCCACCATATCTCACTATATTTTATTTTCTTTAAATCAAGTTTCATATTAGTCACCACAAGCACAAACATTAGTATTTCCTATAAATTTTTTAACAATTATACAATTTGAGTTATGGCTTAGAATATACATTCTATAGAGTATTCTTCATGTTGCATTAGATTTAATTTATTTCTTATCAATGTGTTTACGTTTATTATATTAAGAAAATTAGCTAGTCTAATTATTGTATATAATTAAACCTTGATTTATAATTGTGGAAATTATTTTATATCATATCAATTTTTAACCATATCTATTTCATTTTGGGTCCTAAGAGGTGCCATGTAGAGAAATCCATCTAATTTGGAGAACCTTATCTTAAGGTACATCAAATCAATATAATCTACATGTTATAGTTAACCCAATGAAATGAACAAGAAAATTGAGGGGGGGTGAATCAATTGTAGCAAATTAAACCTTTGAAACCCTCAATAGTAAACAAATCCAGAAGAATTCATTAAACCCTTATTCTATTAAATTGATTAAATATGAAATACAAATAAGAGAAACTAAAATCACAACACCATACAAATGAGAACACCATATTTACATGGAAAACCCAATGAGGGAAAAACCACTATGAGGATTAGCTCACAATGTAAGTAATAGAAAAATTGGTAGAAAGGGGCTCATTGCCAGAATAGGACACACTATACAAAAGGCTCATAGCCAAGCCTCAAAGCCACATAAATAATACAAGAATATAGAAGAATGTTACACAGAGAAAACACACTTCTCAATGTAACAAGGAGTCCACCACAATTTCTCGCACACTTTTGAAATCTCACATGAAAGATATTAGATGACTTCAGCTCATTGCCTTCAGGAACCCTAACATGAAATTCGCACTGCTCTGCTCAAATTCACATCATCACACATCACTTGCAACAATCTTGCATCTATATTTCTTCTTACTCTTTCACACTCTCTTGCATCAACACCATACATATTTATATCAAGTTCTACCTCAAAAACTTTCTCCAAAGTTGGCCACTAGCTATTATACATTCATATTCAAAATTGGTGAGAACCAATACATTCCCACAATGGCTAGGAATGAAAGGCGACCTACATAGATACTTAATTAGGACCCAAATAGATCCAAACACACTTCAAAATGCTTCCACAAGCCTCACATGTAGAGTTAAACACAAGGTCGACCAATACTTGTGCAAAACACCATAGACATTAAGTACACACTTCCTTAAGTCAAGCCAAAATTTTTGAATAACATAATTCGCTTGAACTCAATCAAGAATAATCAATGAACCACTTAAGATTAATCAAATACTTCATCCAAGCTTGCATCAACAAATACTTTAACTCAGAACAAATGATAACCCTTAATTGCATACTGATAAATGAAACTCTCACTGTACTACACCAAATCAAGTAAAACTTTGAATACAGAAAGATAAAAGCATTATTAGAAACTTCCCAAATCTGAAAAAACTAAAACCAAACAATAGAGAAATGTGGAGCAAATACATTTCTCCTAAACCATAGAAAACATCATTGAGTAACTAGTTCACACATTGGTGAAAATATCTCGCACCATACATCAATCCAGAAACCCAATTTTGGAATATAACAACATCTGTCAACCTCCTGTAAGATTTTCATAAGCTTAGCATCAACACTAAAAGAACATAGAGCACAATATCAGCATAGACTATGAACATTTGCACAATATAATTTACTTTTTTATTAAATTTTCTTAAAATCATTTGGAAACCAGGTATTAGAGACATCATCTCAACTCATTACTTCATTCCAAATCATCTTCATAATCTACTACAAAAGAATAGCTCCATGTACTTACAACACTTCCTCAAGGTCTCAACTACACATGCACAACCTATTTTCCCCATTCCATAATTTTATTAATTTCCTCAATATCTTCACCCTATAGTTGACATCAATGATAACACTAGTCAGTAGACTTCTAGTTGACATCAATGAAAATGTGCATTCATACTTGCAACAATCTCCCCCTTTTTCATTGATGGCAACACAAGATGTGAAAAGCCACTAAAGACCACAAAATGGCTCTAAATACTCTCTCCCTTTTTTTTTTACATTAGATAATGTACACAACATTCATGAAACTTCTCTTTTTCACATGATTCTCCCTCCCTAAGTAGATAAGTTCTCTTTTTTCCACATGATTCTCTCTCCCCCTTTGACATCAATGGTAAAAAATAAAATGTTTTGCATTGTTCTCCCTCTTTGACATTGAACCAAAATTACCTACTCTGAATACTCCCCCTTAGGAGTACACCTAACTAAATCAACAACATAATGACAACACATGACACTACCTAATCCCCCTTAGAGGTAGCCACTAACATTAGTCCAAAAAAAAGATAGATCCACAGATCCATTGGACTGATGCACCTTCACATGCATCTAGTTTAAGAAAGGAGGGGAAATAACCCTCAACTTCTCCCAAATATACTCAAAAGTATCCTTAGGAAGAGCCTTAGTAAATATATCAACAATCTAATCTTTTGTAGGAACATACTCAAGCTTCACTTCATTCTCCATAAACTTCTCTCTCAAAAAGTGATACCATATATATATATATATATATATATATATATGCTTTGTCCCTAAATGCATCATTGGATTCTTTGAAATGTTTATTGCACTTTTATTATCACATAAGATAGATGTAGGTTCATCACATACAATTCTGATATCCTTCAATTTTTTCCTCATCCATAATACTTGTGTATAACATGATGTTGCTGCAATATACTTAGCCTCTACGGTGGATAAATAGACTAAATCCTATTTCTTACTCAACCATGACACCAATATACATCCAAGAAAGAATGCACCACCACTTGTGCTTTTCCTGTCACAAACACAACCATCCCAAACTACATTTGTATCAACATTTAATGTGAAATCAACATCCTTAGGATACCACAAACCATAATCTAGTGTGCCTCTCAAATATCTAAATATTCTCTTCACTGCTACAACATGTGTTTCTTTAGGATCTTCTTGAAATCTAGCCGCAAGAAAAATTGCATGCATGATATATGTTCTAGTAACAATTAAATACGACAATCCACCAATCATAGATCTATACTTGCTTTGATCAACCTTAGGTGAATCATCATCTTTTCTCAATTTACAACCAGTCACCATAAGAGTACGTGCTAGTTTGGAGTCATCCATTCCAAACTTCTTCAACATCTCTTTGACATACTTAGACTATGAAATGAAAATCCCTTTATCTGTTTGATTGATATATAGACCAAGAAATAAATTCATCTCCCCAAACATTGACATCCCAAATTCTTTTAGTATTTCTTCAAAAAAATTATTACACATAGCCTCATTTCCACTAAAGATAATATCATCCACATATACAACTACTATCAACATTTTATCTTCTCGGTTTTAAAGTAAAGATTACTATATGTGGAGCCCTTACTGAATGCTTGTTGTATCAAGTACCTATCTAATATTGCATACCAAGCTCATGGAGCTTGCTTCAAACCATATACTATCTTCTTCAATTTATATACCATATCCTATTGATCTGACAACTGAAAACCTTCTAGTTGTTCCATGTAAACCTCTTCTTCCAATTCTCCATTCAAAAAAGTAGACTTCACATCCATCTAATAAACCTTAAAATATTTATGCACTGCAAATTCCAAGAACATTCTGATAGCTTCCATTCTAGCCACATGAGCGAAGCATCCTCAAAATCTATTTCTTACTACTTCTCCATTCTCATCCATCTTGTTCCTAAATACCCATTTGGTTCCAATTATGTTTTTGTTTACCAGTCTAGGGACCAATTCCCAAGTCTATTTTTTCTCTATCTACACAAGTTCTTCCATTTCCTTCATCCAATTTTCATCCTTACATGCTTCACTCACTAATTTAGGTTCAACTTTAGCAGCTTTTGTTTGTCAATACACCTTTCCTATTGTCTCCAATGATCTTATCTTTGAATGATTCTTTGCACATACTTAGGGTTTTGGGATCTTCTAGAGCTTCTTCCTCTTCATTCTACACTTCTTGTTCATCAACTATTTCTCCCACTTCTATGCAATCAATTTCATCTGACACATATCCATCTACTACAATATAGTTCTACAATTTTTCATCAACTTTAATGTAGTACCCTCCATTTATGCTTATGTTTTATGCATGTTTTCATACTATTAGACTTTGGTATTTGGTTTGGATATTTTGATCGCTGGTTTTGAGCGAAGTGGATTATTTTGTGACATGATGATACATTGTATGGTGATTATTGATTTCTGGACATGCTTTGATATAACGTAGATTTTTACTTCAGATGATTATTGCTATGTATATGTTTATGATGGACTAACTGTTAATTCATCGACCTAATGACGTGTATTGGTGTGGAGAACGAATCACATCACTCGCTTGTGAGTGCCCCGTGATGTCTCAGGATTTTCCGCACGGTGCCTATACAATGGATTATATATATATATATGCATGTTATTGCTTGGTTGCAGGATTAGGTACATGACACTGACTCCACCTGGTTACTCAGGTCTGAGCGTGTCAAGACTCAAATGATATGTTGATTGGGAGGTAGTAGCATGGTTTATCCTAGTCTAGTCTATAACCCGGTCATAGTACATCGTCAGTTTAGTTTGGAGTCTTAGATGGTTTTGTATGTTTCTGTTTGGATTATTTGCTTGAAAGGAAAATTTAGGCAATTTTTAATGTTAGTTTACTGTGTTTTAAATTACTGTTATTTAAATTAATTTTTAAATGTTAATGAAATAAGTTTTATATTTTTATTTAATTAATTAATTAGTTTGTTTGGTTAAATAATTTGATCATTAAGATTAAATTCATTTAATTAAATAAATAAATTAATTAAATTAAATTGTTTTAAATTGTGTGTGAATAGATTTAATTTGAAATTTAAATATTATTTGGAAATGGCATATTTTAATTATTAAATAAATTTTTAATTTGAAAATTGTTAATTTTAAATAAATTAATTAAATCATGCAAATCTTGAAAGGCAAGATTGCCGAGAAGTTGTTGAGAAGATATTTTGTACTTCTCGACAAGTGTGCCAGTGCATTTATGATTTTTGGTTGAGGAATTTGTTCACGGATATTATTTTGGATCTGGAAAACACAGAGGCTATTCTATTTTTCTTCACGAGAAAAATATGAGCTCTTTGTTAAAAAAAATTTGTTTTATGCTTTTGTTATTATTGTATATTGTGGAAGTTCTCTGGTTGCATTTTGGAAAATTTGGTGTCTCGGGAAAGGTTGAAGCTACAAATAAGGCAATAGGCTCTCATCACCAGACAGTTTTTTGAAGCAAAGGAAAACAGGTATTCTTCTTGTGAATTTGTTTTGTTTGTTTTTGGAAAGGAATGTCTGTGAAAAGAAGTTAAGTTTAATTTAAATCTCTGTATTTCTCGCAAAGAAATTGTTCTCTGTATTTTGTTTTGTGAAAATTTGATGAATTTAGAAAACTTTTGTAGTATACTCTTTGTAGAAAGTATTTAAATTTTTATGAGGGGAATTATTTGTTGAAAAGGAAATTGAATCCACAGGGAATGATTTAGGATTTAATTGGGAATTTTTTGTGCGTGTTTTCTTTTGAAACCCTGAGAAATTTGTTAATTTCCCCAATTTCCCTATTGAAAACCCTGTGAAAATTTATTTATTTTCTTTATTGTAAAACCCTGTATGATTTCAATATATATATATATAATTTCTTCATATATAAATTTGATTGTGAAAAAGTTATTTAAAAAATGCGTATCTGGAAATCGTCGTACAGGCGAAATTGATTATGTTATTTAAAAAAAAAAAAGTAATTGCATTTATATTTCGCAGTCGTCGTACGATGAATGATAAATTAAAAATTTTAAAAAAAATTAGAGTGTTGGGGAGGGCTGAAACCCTCCCCATTACCCATCGTGGGGTAGCCAATTACGAGCAAGATAGCCCACGGTGGCCGGGCGCACTAAAAGTGGTTGCGCCCCTCCCCAAAAGGGAGGCCATAGCTTGGCCACGGGCCATTTGGTTTTTAAAGTTTTAAATTTAAAAAATAAAAAATTGTATAATATAAAATTAGAATTATATGATATTCATTATATATAATTTATTATAATATATATATTATATATATAGTATATTTATTATATATTATATATAATATATATTATTATAATGTATTATATATATGTGTTCATTTATTTAATTAAAATATTTATTTGAATATGAATATTTAAATGATTACTTCATTTTATAAATTTGAAAAGTGTAAAAATTAGTATTGGATTTATAATGTGATATTTTCATAATTGATTTATTATGACAAAATATTTACACTTAAATTAATTAGATATTCTTGAGTTTTTAAAGATCACGTTTATATGTGTGGTTATGTTATTGAGCAAAGTATAGATTTTATTTTCGAATAAGATGGAAAATAAATTTAATTTTAGATGATTCATTTTGTACATCATATTTTGATTGATTGGATGTAGTAAATCCTAAAGTAGAATTCCAATGTTTTTAATTTGCTTTAAATAACATTTTCTGTTTTATTGGTTAAATCGAGAATGTCGTAGATGTACAAGTCTTCTAGACCAATTGTAAAAGTGGGGATTGTGATTGTTAAAGTTAAATTCTTGAGTTAGCTAAGGTTGTGTACATGGTATTGGCATGGTGTTTAGACACCTGATTGTATGAACATAGTCATTGTTGTTCATTATGAAAAGTGTAGAATTTCTTGTTGTATTTTTGTACACCTTGTAAACCTTAGTCAAAAAAACTTAGAATTCCTATGTTATGTTTAGGGGAGTGGCTCTGTGCGAGGGACGACAAACAAAGTGCTGCTAGGGTAACTTACAAAGAGTTAGTAAGTCAGTGAAAACTAAACAACACTGTAGTTAGAATTGAAATCCTTAATAAGATGTTTATGCCCCACTTATTGACTCTTGAGCTAGTTCAATCTTGAGTATAAGATGAGAAGGACTGGAATGGAAAATTGATGTCTTGTTTCTTCAAAAGACATTCGATTCCACAATAGTATGTAATAGGGGCTAGGTTTTGTAAGAGATTTTCAGGGTAACCCAAGGTTGGGGGCCAGAACCTAGGAAGAAACACTAAGGTAACCTTTGCAACATTGTGATGACACTCCACCTAAAGTAACAGTCTACCTTGTGTACTAGTACATTTGATTGTCTAAAATCTAGAAGCAATGTAACCATCAGTTAGTTATGTACTTGTGTCTAGGGTTAGTAGATTATGTCTAGGTAACCATATTACTATCTCCTAGCATGGGGGTGGACCTACGGGTACCACATGGTTGGGTGGAACATGCACCTTACTCCGTTGGGTCCCTAGTTTATGATCATGGAAATGAGAGCTTCATGGATGGAGAGCTCGTACTTGGAAACATATGTATACTTCTTCATTGTAAATTGTAAATCTTGTATTTGAAAACATCCCTCAATTGTTATGAGGTGAACATTGTAAAATGTAATTATTATTTGACCTACCTCATCAGATGAATGAGTATTGTAATATCTTTTATCAAATGCAATGTAAGAAACATGTTTGTACTTTATATTATCTTGAATGGAATTTAATGTTATGTGATGTTTATTTTAAGTTTATGATTAATTAAATATATGCAATGCGAAATACTAAAGTCGTCTATGGAAACTCAAGTAGTGTAACGTCGCGTAACTTAATGAATGTATGCAACTAATTAACTTAATATTAATACTTTTAAAAAAAAAATATTTCACCTTTATACACAATTGCAACATTCCTTAGGTTATTATGAGGGCATTACATTTAACATTTGCACTTTCAACTATCTTTCTCAACAATTTGTTGTAATGTCTGTAAGCTTTGCTTCTAATAGAATATCCAAGGAAGATACTTTCATCATACCTTGCATCAAACTTTCCTAAGTTTTCTTCTTCTCTTTTGATGCAACATTTGCTTCCAAACACTCTAAAGTGCTTCATAGTAGGAGTCCTTCCATACCATAGCTCATAAGGAGTCTTTGTGTTTTTAGTCTTAGCTTGAAATTTTTTAAGTACGTAAACAAAAGTATGAATAGCTCTTCCCTAGTAGACTTGCGGTATATTTTCCTCTTGCATCATAGTCCTTGCAGCTTCTTGAATAGTTATGTTTTTCCTTTCAACAACTCCATTTTGTTGAGAATTTCTTGGGGTAGACAAATGCCTCTTTATTCCATGAATTTCATAAAAAATGTTAAAAAAATTGGAGGTGAATTCACCACCTATGTTAGACCTCAATAATTTTATTTTTAAATTCATTTCATTCTCAACCTTAGCTTTAAATGCCTTGAATTTATATAATGCATTAGATTTCTCTCTAAGAAAAGTAACCCATGTCATTCCAAAATAATCATCAATCAAAAGCATAAAGTACATGTCACCTTGTAGAATTCTCACCCTTGCAGGACCACAAAGATCTGTATGCACTAATTCCAATAGTTCGGTAGTGGATTGTTCCTTTCCCTTAAAGCTACTCTTTGTTTTCTTTCCAAATTGACAACTCTCACAAACAACATTGATAAGTTTTGTGATTCTAGGTAAATCTCTCACAACATGAACAAGTTAATTCTTGCCAAATTATCAAAATACACATGACACATCCTTCGGTGCCATAACCAACTATCATTAATCAATGACATAAAGAAATGACCATCAACACCCTTAAGCTGATAGATGTTTCCTTTTGTTCTCTTACCAGCAACAATCATAGCTCCAGACCCTTTGTGGATCTCGCATGCTTCATCCTTAAACACGAGATTATAGTCTTTGCTACACATTTGTCTGACACTCAATAGATTATGTCTAAAGCCCTTAACATAGTAAAAATTGTTAGTATTATGCTTTCCATCAAAACTCATTGAACCCATTCCACAAATCTTTGCTCCTGAATCATCTCCAAATTTAACTAATCCTTCATCATACTTTTCAAATTTAAAGAACTTACTTTTGTCTCTGGTTATATGATTAGAGCAGCCACTATCAACAACCAAGCAATTCTTATCTTCTTTGATATGAAAAGAAGATACCAAAGTACCTTCAACCTTACCATTCATCTCTAGAACACTTTCATTCACACAACTTTCAAGGTTAGCAGAACCAGATTCTTCTTTTATAGCCAAAAATAGACATTCATTGTTATCAAAATCTCCATAATCAAATTAATCAAAAATACTAGCATATTCTTTCACATAGTAAGCTTTACTAATCATATTTCCTTTATTTTCCTTGCTCTTATTGTTTAGAGCTCTCTTTGGACATCTAGAAGCATAATGACCTATACCACGACAACTAAAACATTTGTAAGGTAATTTACCTTGATACTTATCAGTGCCTTTTTTTCATCCTTCTCACAAATTTAGCTTCCAAATCATCAAGATCTTCATCACTTGAATCTTTAACTTTATTTGATTTACCAACCTTGAAAGAAGTCTCTACTTTTTTAGTTTTCTATAGTTTTCTCAATTCAAATGCAGTCAGAGTACCAATCAACTAATCTCTAGAATCATTATCAAAATCAACTATTTCCTCAGTACCATATATCTTTTCACTGTAGCAATCTAGAAGAGATATGATAACTTTCTTCACTACTTTAGATTCTTTAATTGTTGCACCAAGACCTCTTATATTAATTACCAATTCATCAACTCTCTGTATGTAGCCTTTTATTGTTTCATCTTCAGACATATGCATCATTTCAAACTATGCCTTCAAGTTCTTCAAATTTTCTTGTTTGACCTTCGAATCTCCTTCATAAATGCTTTTTAACTTATCCCAAACTTCTTTAGCAGTCTTCAAACTCATAACTTTAACTAATTCAATATTTGAAAGACTATTCACAATAATGTATCTTTCCCTATCATTGATCTCATGCACCTTGATTTCTGCACACTCAGACCATTTGAAGGTGGAGTGTATGTATTCTGATAAATCTTTTCAATCTCATATATCCTTGAGAACAAAAATATCCAAGAGAACTTTAATGAACTCCAAATCAGAAATTGAATGCTCAAAAAGGTTGAGTTCACCAAAATGAACAATGAGGAAAAATGGATGATATGTTGGGAGTGTCAATCCCCATTGTTGATTAGATGCCCCAAAGTGCTAGTTGATAGTGTTGATGCTCAGGAAAGACATATCCTGAAGCAAAAATAAATGGCAAGTGCCATTCCCCAGAAAGACATATCCTAAGAATGACCAAGAATTGATAGTTTGATGTTATCATGAGAGTTTGACTTGACTAGATGACCTAATTGACCACATGTCGCATTTTGAAGTGTCAATTTGGTTGAATTTTTTATTGAATGATTGCCTAGATTTGTTCAAGAGTTGTCTAATTTAGGATGTTTCGATGAGATGAAGATCGAATCGATAGACCCTAAGGGACTGGACCCAGGGGGCTCGAGGGCTCATTAATGATGGACTTGCCTATGTCATACACTCAAAGACCATGCAATTCTATAGAGACTGGAATGATATGCCTATTTATTGAAGACTAAATACCATGTTTTAACTTGACCTGATGGACCCTAAAAGACTGACCTAGGGGTCCTTGTGGGCTCATCGATAGATGGCCTTGCCTAATTAGAAAATGTGAAGAGACCTTGTAGTTTGACTGACACCATGATCAAGGATGATAGATTTTAGGGACCTACATGATTGACTTGTAACTTGTTTATTAGACTGAAATGACCAATTGATATTAAAATCTAAAATACTAACTTAGGTGGTCTCGGGGGTACATCAAATGATAGACTTGCTTATGTAGCAAATGCATAAAGACTGCGTAGTTTGATCATTCTACCTATGACTTGACTTTGACTGATTATGACTTTTTTGGGGGATTTTTGAGTCATTTGGATGTTTTTGTGTTTTTCAACATGTTTTGATTTTTTTGGATTTTTGAGGTTTTATGTTTTTTTTTGAATTTTTTAAGTTTTATGATTTTTTTCTTTTTTTTGGAAATATTTGACTTTTTTGTCTTTTGTCAAATATTTGATTTTTTTGGTTTTTGTGATATACAAGACCATGTGTGAGATCCACTATAGTCATGTGTGAAGGGTTTTTCCCCTAGTCAGGTCTTGGACTAACCAGGATGAATGAGATGGAATGGGACTTGTCCGGGATAAAAGGTGGATGATGTGCAAGGTATGATGTCAACTGTCGTCAGCCATGGAAAGAAATAGCAGGACTTTATGAGGGATATTGTGAGAGTGTCAAAAGACTGGGTATTTATTATGGACAAAGGTAGATGGAGTGATAGTAGATGGTGAAGCAAAGACTAGCTATGCATGGTGCCTGTTTGCCAAGTTTTTGCCATGGTACTTATCTAAAGTGCAACCAAAGTGGTTTTCACTATTGGAGGTATTATTTCTCTTCACTATTTTTGATATGTTTTTTTTTTTTTTTTGGTGTCACCAAGATGTGCATGTTTGCTAGGTTTTCATCAAGGTAATGATTTTTTTTATTTAAAAAAAAAAAATTTGTATTTTTACGATTTTGGCTAAGCTCTCTGAAGCTATGTGTAGAACTTGCATAGACGCAAACTATTGATGGGTTTTGATAATTGGTCACCTTTGAGAGTAGATAACTAGTAAGCACCAAAACTGAAGGATGAGGTGATGACGTATGGACCCAGCCAATTAGGCTTGAACTTACCAGGCTTCTTACATTCAGCTTGATTCTTTAGGTTTTGCATCAAGACCAAGTCACCAACATCAAATATTCAGACCATAACTCTTTTGTTGTAACTTCATAAAAGGCGATTCTGATATGCCTATAAGTGACTCAAGGCATTTTGTTTAGTTCCTCTAATAGTTCTAGTTCATGTAATTAGGACAGTCAGTATTCCTCATCATCAACCAATCCCTTCATGGAGAACCTTAAGGAGGGGACTTTGACCTCAATGGGAAGAATAGCTTCGGATCTGAAGACCAAAGAAAATGGAGTGGCACTTGTAGGCGTGTGAATTCTTGTACAATAATCCCATAAGGGGGGTTAAGTTGGAGGTGCCAATCATGGCCAACATCATTGATAGTCTTCTTAAGAATTTTGATGACTATCTTATTGGATGCCTCAGCATGACTGTTACCTTGTGGGTAATATAGGGTGGAGAAATAATGTTGAATATGGAATTGCTCACAAATCTCATTAACATCTTGGTTTTAAAAAGGATGATCGTTGTCTATGATGATGGATTGGGGAACACCATACTGGCATATGATGTAGTTAAGGATGAATTTGGAAATTTTTTTATTAGTTATGTACGTGAGAGGAATGACCTCAATCCATTTCGTGAAATATTCGGTTGCAGTAATAATGAATTTATGGTCATTGGATGAAGTGGGATGAATCTTACCCATGAGGGTGAGTCCCCATTGTGCAAAGGGCTAAGATGAAGTGATTAGTCATAGTTCCTATGTGGACGCATGAATGAGGTCATTATGTACTTGACATTGATGACACTTTCTCATGAACTGATAAGCATTTGTTTCCATGGTTGTCCAGTAGTACCCAAGTATCATGATTTTCTTGGCTATGATTGGGGCACTCGAATGGGATCCACATATACCCTCATGTACCTCACGTAAGGTTGGTTTTTCTTCATCTACATCAAGACATTAGAGGAGGGTCTTTTCAAAGTTGTGTCTATATAGGGTGTCACTAATGATGGTATGGCAAGTGGCTTTGTGAATGAAGGATTTGTGTTGGTTATTGGAAAGGGTTGGTGGTAATATTTGTGAATGTAAGTAATTGTATATGTCCTAATACCAAGGGGAATTAGGACCAACAAGTTTGCAAATCATTTCAGACTCAAGAATGTCATAGGTAGGAACCAATAGTTGTTCTACTAAGAACTCAAATTATGGCACATTATTAGGGATATCCAAGAGAGATCCAATTTTGGCCATAGCATTGGCTGCTTTGTTATGTGCTCAAGAAATCTACTCAAAAGTGATCATATGGAAGTACGGCAGGAAAATATCCACCATGCACTTGTAAGGCATCAACTTCTCATCCTTAGTGTCGTAATCATCATTAACTTGGTTGATTCCTAACTAAGAATCACCAAAAACTAAGAGTTCTTTAATTTTCCACTAAACTACCATTCGAAGTCCTATCAACAATGCTTCATATTCGGCAACATTATTAGTGCAAGGAAATGTGATGCAAAATGATTTTTGAATAGAATCTCATTGAGGTGTGATGAATATTATGCTTGCTCCAAAACCATGACCTATATGGGCCCATCAAAATAAAGTTTCCAAGGCAATCTTGGTCCTACATGAAAGACAGATTCATCTGGAAAATCAGCTACCAATGGGTGATCACCTTTTATGGTGGTGCAGGGGCACCCAAGCTCCTTAAGGGTCACTTGAAGAGTCAGGAGGATGCAGGGGTCATGAAGACCTATCAATCATCTCATAGCATCAATTATGCCATTTTGGAACCTATAATGGCATTTGGAATGGATGAATGTATTAGAAGGATCAAAAGTCCTGAGGGTCCTGATAAGGACCCTAGGACCAAAATGAATTGTAAGTGGACCAATAGTGTCCTAGGAGTCTAGATAGTTATATAATGTTTCAATTATGTCAAATTAGGTGAATAATAAAGATGTGATAGTTTTGGAGGGTTTTTCTCAATAAATTACAAGTTGGAAATTCAAATTTTGAAATCCAACGACTAGTTTTAGTTTGGGCAGGTAAGTAGGTTTTAGGTGTTTAAACAACAATAATGTAACAAAACTAATTCAAATCAGTTGAAATAGTTGGGGAAAGGGTTTACAAGGTTGAAGAAGTCATTTGTACGATAGTGGGGGTTGATGTTACAAATTTTGTACAGACTGCTACAGGAAAACAGGAAAAAACTTCAGTTTACTTACATTTTCTTGTGTCTTTTGATGAACTTTTGATTTCTATTGAAGATATATTCATTTAGATTAATTAGATACTTGTATTTACATGATTTTAAACTTTTTTATTTCCTGATAAGCAATAGTAATCAGTTCTTTGTATATTACAACTGACTGTCCACAAAAAAGTTTAGATTTTTCACTAATTTTGAGGGTTTTCATGAATGATTGGTCCATTTCATGGAGGATTGTGACTAAAACCTATGAAATGGATCACATTTAACATGTATCATACATAACTAATAGGGTAATTTGTAGGAAGGAAGGAATCTAGGGTGTACACTGTGATTTGACAAGGCAAGGTGCATGGAAATGGTGCCTAAGGTATAGCAGTAGGAGTTCTACCTGAACAAGGGGTATGCTTTTGAGTTGAAGTTGGTGAAACATGTTGATCTAATGGTGAAAAGTCAAAGAATTGGTTTTGGAAGTGATTGGAAGGCTAGTATCTAAGAAGCCCTAGTTTTAGGGGATTTAATTGAGGGTTTTGTGATTAGGGTTCTTAAATGTGTCATGGGAGTCTAAGACCTTGAAAATCCTTAGTTTGGAAACAATTTAAGACACTGTGGAAATTTTCATAATTAGGGGACAAGATTTGAGTAGGGTTGCTTTGAAAAAGAGTGCTAATTAGGCCTTAATTCTGTGGAAACAATAAATTTTGGAGAGATTGTTCCAAAAAAAGTGCCATCAGGGTTTGATTATGTTATGTAACATCTGGAAATACATTTGAATCATTCATTGGTATGGGGAGTCCTTTGGAAAAGTTGTGAGAAAAGTAAAAAAAATAGTCGCTGAAGACCTAGTTGGGTTAGAAGCCTAGTCAAGGTGGATAAGTGGGTTTGTGTCTGAGATAGAGGTTTGGGGCTTTGCAATCATTCAAGATAAGTAGAATTGTGTTCCTTAAGAGAACTCCTAGGGTTTGGGTCCATAAGGGAAGGATATAAGTCATAAGTGAACCATTGACGCCTTATCTTCATAAGGGTGCCTTGAAGAAGGTTTAAGAGTGCATCATTGTAAACCCTGAAACATTGTGTTTTTCCTATAGTCCCATTCCCTCTGCATCATATGGGTGCATCAATGAGTTTATTTTCTATGACCTTTCCTTTTATTGTATTTTTTTTGTATATTGTATATCATACTCGCTAAGTATCATTACCCATTTTTCCAATCATCTTATTAATGTTGCCCAACTATGAAGGTACTTCAATGGATCTATCTTAGACACTAATTTTTTTTTTATGGTTCAACATATAATGTCTAAATTTTTAACTAGCATAGACTACTATGATGCATGCATGTTCAATGGGAGTATAGTTGAGCTCATACCCAACCAAAGTGTGATTGATATAATATATTTCTTTTTCTTTTTCCTCATGGTCGTTATGTGTGAGCAATGCCCCCATTACGGAAGTGGTTGTAGATATATACATTATCATAGGTTTCCTATCAATAGGAAACATTAGGACTGGTGGTGTCAAAAGATAGTCTTTGATTTGTTGAAAAGAAGCTTAACACTTGTCTATCCAAACAAAGGGGATTCCCTTGCATAACAAGTAATTGAATGGTTGACATTTATCAGTCAATCATTCAATGAAACGTCTGATAGACTATAATCTTCCCTGTAATGTTCTGAGCTCACTGATTCCTTTTGGTGGAGGCATATCCAAGATTTATTTTACCATAGATGGATTAACCTCAATGCCTTGGCGACAAACTATGTATCCGAGTAGTTTGCTTGAAGTTATGTTGAAGACACACTTCTTAGGGTTGAGACAGACCTTATACTCTTCCAACCTTTTGAAGATATTTTCCAACACCTTTAGGTGATCGCCTCGTGTTAGGGATTTTTCTAGGAGATCATAAACGGAGTCCTCCATTAATGTGTTCATAAGATCATGAAATATCATGGTCATAGACCATTTATAAGTGGCACCTAAATTCTTCAATCCGAAGGTCATGCCATTCCAACAGTATGTACCCCAAGGATAAGTGAATGTCATTTTATGTTGATCTTCTAGGGAAATACATATATGATTGTATCCTGAGAAACCATCCATAAGAGACAACATCTCATATCCTACTGTGAGATCCACTATGATATCTATATTAGGGAGTGAAACATCATCCTTTGGGCAAGCTTTGCTCAAATCTTGAAAGTCTGTGCAGATGCAAATTTGACCATTTGGTTTGCTGACTATTACCAAGTTCGATATCTAGTCGACATAATCTATAGATCATATGAATCCAGCATCTAACAACTTTTTGAGCTCAACTTTTACAAACAAGGTGTTCTGTAGGTGCATCTTCTAAAGTTTTTGTTTGACTAGTTTTGTGTCTAGAAGTAAGGGAAAATGATGCAGGACTAATGTAGGATCTAGTCCTAGCATATGAGCATAGGACCAAGTGAAGTTGACTTGACGTTTTGTGAAGAAATCTTGAAACTCGGGCATTTCCTTTTTTGTCAATGATGCTGCAAGGAGAATCATCTTAGGATTTTTAGGTGTGCATGTATTAACTTCTATGGTATCTTCAATTAGCATGGTCGATATCTCTTAAGTAACAGGGAGAGATTCTAGCCCACCATGTTAGGGTTAGAGATGGCAGATATCAAAAAATTAAATGCAGATTTAATTAATAAACAGAGAAACTAAAACACACAAAATAAATCATAACACAAAAATTTAACGTGGTTCACCCAATCCGGGCTACATCCACCAAACCGTAGCCATACAATACTTTTATTATCCAGTGCAAAACTTATTACAATCTTGTGAATAATCACATTTTTCATCATATTGTAATACCCATCTAAACCCCTTTTTAACAAGCTTAGAAGCTTCCAGATTTTGGGTTCTACAAAATCAGATTTTTTCTTTTTCATTGATTTTTCCCTTTTTCGGTGATGATGCGAAAAATTATAGCATGATCAGTCACCACATACCAACAATCTCCCACTTGAGAATGATGCTAGACAACACCGCTGTAATTATAGCTCCATCGAAATAAGTACTTTGGACCTCGCTGTTCGCTATACTTAAATTCAACCTTTGAAGGCCAACTCGAAGTCAAGAGGAGCTCAGCTTCTCCCTTGGCACTGCTTTCATAAACATATCTGCTGGATTAACATCTGTATGTATCTTGTCCAGCTTAACCTATCCATCCTCCAACACTGACCGAATGAAATGATATCTCAACTGGATGTGTTTTGTTTTAGAATGCAGCGCAGAATTCTTTGCAAGATGTATAGCACTCTGGCTGTCTGTAAACAAGTAATTTCCAGCTTGTTGTTTGCCCAACTCATCCATGAAAAGTTGCACCATATCATTTTACTACCTTTGTTGCAACAACATATTTCACTCTATGGTAGATAAAGCAACCACCTTTTGCAATTCCAGAAATCCAACTCAACGCTGTCCCAACTAAC
>VDFB02160872.1:0-10825 GCA_007258455.2 Sequoia sempervirens | reverse complement strand
GGACTTAGTGCAAAACACACATTCTCATGCCTTATCCCATCTAGAAAGTTCCTTCCATCTACCAAGCATATCCTGGCATTATTACAAACTTACTCTTTGGTGTCCTTTAGTGGCATTAACCTTGTCTTCAACAATTCTTGGTTATAATATGCGTTTTTCCTCTCCCATAATGTATAGCCTTCCAATCAAACTACCAAGGCCTCCCTAATAGTAGGTGACATACATCTATTGGAAGTATATCGCACAATACTTCATCATGATAACTCCCTATTTTAAATCTTACATAGAATTATTCATTGACCATTACCCTATCTTCTCTCTATATCCAAGAAATCATGTAAGTGTTTGTGTTTCTGCCTCCTCAAATTTAATTTTTCAACAATTTCTTAGTAAGTCTCCATTTTTATGGTTATCATTTTTCTCATATGACCTATATGGTTCTTTGTCCACAAATGTAATTTTAGCTTATCTTTTTGGTTGCTTTCCTTAATCTTTAAAAAAGTCAAACACTCTGTTCCCTTCTTCTATGCACTTGAATCATGTTCTCCTAAAGGGTACTTTATCATCCCTTTTATATCTTTCTCTTCCTCTCTGGTATTATGATAGGTGTCACAACTTCTTTCTACATTGCAGTACACACTATTTACTTTATGGTATAAATTATTTATTCTTATGTCTTCTTGGTAGGGTATTCTATCCTATAATACTATATTTGTAACTAAAATATCATATGCACAAATTATCACCTCCTCCACTTAGTAAGGGGCCCTCATTTTTAAAAGACTTCCTCCACTTAGCAAGAGGGGCTCATTTTAAAAAGAGATCAAAGTCATTGTCCTCAATAAGATTTTATCCCAATTCACATTCTATCCAATCGACTTCACAAAAATCCAAAAGGCATTTAACCAATAAAAATTTTAAACTCGCTAAAAACTAGATTATTGTTTGAGAGATGAGAGATCGACCACAGCTGGTCTATATTCGGGGCCGACCGATGGCCATTAAAAACAAAAAAACAAAACAAAAGCATCCGGACAAACTAAATCCTGAGAAATAAACCCCCTGCTCTTATCCACATCTGTGACAAATTTCAATTCAGAAAAAAAACGTACAGTGCTCATAAAATTTCAGAATCCGTATGTGCAAAGACTTTGGCTTCTACAAATGCCAAATCTAAATACAAACACTACACAAAATTTCCTATTCCAACCACTAACAAAACCAGAGCAACTCGGAGCTGTTAAAAAATGGCCGCCGGCCCTACATTTTCGACAGGGCGGCGCGACGGAGTAGAGACTGTAAGAAAATGGCTCCACCGCCTGGGAAGAGAAACATCCGCCACCATTTCATCTACGATCTTGGCAATAAACAGTGCATACTCCTGCATTAGCTCCGCCATTACTGCGAACAGAGTCATCCTCAAGAATCTGATCTTTTTCCAATTTCTGTAACTCTCAAAGATTTCAGCCTTCAACTACAATCGAATTGTTAGGGTTACAGGCTCCTATTTATGCAACGCCACAACGCCGGTTTTATTTGAAACGGTGGACTCCGTGCCACTTGTAAGATTTCATAAATGTCGTTTTCTTTCACTTGTTTTCTTCGTCTTACAATTCGGGTGTTAAGCGGTTTTGCACGATAAGTGTACGATGGGACCTTTTTTTATGTCTTTTTCTTCAACGAGGATAGAATTTTGGTGGGCCCCAGCGAGTACCCAGGCTAACATCTTTCCAGCGATTCCGAGCCTGATACTTTTATCCGATCTTAATTTTAAAAAAAATTATTAGTACAAATTTCTTGGTTTCAAGGTGGCATTGAAAATTAGTTCTTATCCATTAAGCTCTGTGCCAATTTTTTAAAAATTGTGTGATTATAGATGAATATTTAATGATATTCTTAGCTCATTGAGATTAATTAAGTGGCAGCTAGAATTATTGAAAGAGATTGAAAAAACAGAGTACTTATGCATGTTCTACCTAATCAATTAACTATATATTTAAGTTGAATTTTATATTTAGATATTGTATGTTCTAATTAATTAAATATTTATTTATTTTATATGTGTTGTGTGTTTATAATATTTCGTTTTTTGTGAAGGTTTCATTGTTGTCAAGGCAACTAATGATTCAATTAATTGTCTTTAAAAAAAATTCTTTGTGATTCTAAGAACAACCTCATACACAAACAAGTTCAATCTACAAGTGAGAAAATTTAAAAAGATAACAAAAAAATTAGACCAAATTACATTACAGAAACTCATTCATATGATGTGACTGTATCTATGATAACAAATTTTTCACCATAACTCTGTCACACCCTCTTGATCTCTCATCCATATTCTAACCCTTGATTTTGATCACCCACCATTGCACATTAGCTAGTCAACAACAAAATCAAACTACCACCCATCAAAATAGATAAGTATCTTAGCCCTCTTCAATTATGACCATAGTAGTGACGTTTGATTATACAATTAAGAAATTTAGAATGTGAACTAGATATGCACTATTTCACCCTCTGGTTTGTGTCAAAAAAATTTCAAAGATCAAGATAATTTTTCTACTCAAATAAACCTATAAAAGGAGGTAGAACTTAAACATTTGAAATTAATAAGGAAAAATAAATTGTATTGAGCAAAGGAGAAGTGGATTTAGTTATTAATAGTGAGATATAAGGGATAAGTCTATAGAGCTTAAATTTAAAAGATCAAAGGAAATCGATAAGTGCATTTCAATTGGCATTCTATTATCAACTTTCTTATAGAGTTTTTTAATTCAAAAATTTGTTCACAAGTAGAATATTTAGGATACCAAACCTTATGTAATCTCTTTCTCTTACAATTCCAAACTTATGATCTGATACCGCTTTATGTAGTTATGAATGAATGATTTGATGAAAGATAATCCAACCATGCAATAGAATGAAATAACACACAATTACACAATGAAACTTTAGTATGAACTTTATTGATTCTCTATCATGACTGAATTACAACTTACCACAATGGACTTTCAACATGATAAGCCTTAGCCATTTGATTAAAAATGGGCAAATTATAGAATTTGAATGATATTGCAATACAAATCCTATGCCAAGCTAAGGCCTATAAACTCAACTTCCATTAATCATGATAACTTTAATGAACCATTTAAATGATTATATGAACAATGTTTATATTGTAGTCCATAGTCTTGGGAAGAGTCTCAATTAGTTGAAAGGAGGTAAAATTTGATGTGTTTATGGAATGTGTAGTCAACCATCATCTAGGGATCTCCCAAATTGAATGCAATAATAATAGATTGGTAAATATTTATGTGGTTTACATCATAAGCACTTATGAAGCCAATATACCTTAGAATGTGTTCCTTTGTTGTTGTAAACTCTTAAAAGTAACCACAAGAAATTGAGTGCAATCCTATTAATCCCATTGTAGACTAGAAAATAAATTATGCCTTTATACCTTTATAATGATCAAAAGCTTCTAGAAATTAAATATGACTAATAGTATCAATGTAGAACATGTGTTCCCAAAGCATGAGGTGAGACTCAACAAGTGTGGTGAATTGTGGTGGATCTACAATAATTGGTAGTGACTAGAATGCAAATGAAAATTTATTAAAATATAATTTAAATAAAGGAAAATATACTTTTAGAAGATGCAAGATTGCTCATACACCCTGCGATGCTCCTATATTAGTCTGGTTCATGCATATTTGATGTACCTTGTTGAGTGACACTTGACAAAATGCAAGGTTGTGATAGTCAATATAACACTTTGATATCCTTTAAAAATGAGTTAGTCAAATAATGCTTGAAATTTGCATGAGATTTAATTGATCAAATGAAACGTGATAATTATGTGGCTTCAAATGTAGTACAAGTTAGCTAACTAGTCACATGGCTCAAGGATGTATTAAATTTCACAAACCAAGGCTAGTTCTAACTATAATCAAAAGATATATGTAGCATTTTTAAGCAATATAATCTTAATTAGATCTTATTCATGTGGATGTGTGTTCTCTTTTAAATTTCCATAAAGGTAAACTTGATTTTTGAGACATGATATATGCTTTAACTACAACTATTTCCTTTAAATAAATAAAAATTGAGGATCTAAAAGAGTCATCAATTGCATTATGATAAGATAAAGAAGAAACATCATATAAAGTGTCTCCTACAATACATCATATAAAGAACAAACATGATTGATAATGTTGTTGTGATTGAAAGAATCTAAGCAATGAGAATGATATAAAGTGTCTCCTACAATTCATCACCACTTGAATAGATAATTCAAGCAACAAAAAATGGAGCACTTGAGCGATGGCAATAATAGAGATGGGGGTAGTGCATCTAGTGGAAATAAAGGGTGCATGGGAGGAAGTGGGGTTGGTTCAGAAGAAGGGGAATGAAAGGAAGATGATGGTGAGCTTGTTGGGGAGTGGTGTTGCTCTTTCGAAGAGGAGGAAATGGATTCCTTTTTGTCACCATGGTTGGAGGCCCAAAGGTACAGTTCCAGTTCTGATGAAAAGCTTCTTTGGCATGCTCTTCTTCTATTTTCGTGTCTAGTTTTGGGTCTAATGACCTGGGCCATGCCCTCAAGAAGGGGTTTTTTCTTTCTTCCCCTCATCTGTCTATTCTTGGTGTAGAGGCCTTGTTCCCTACTACTGCTCTTGGACCTCGAGTGGTTTCTATGGTTCAAGATGAGTTGAGGGTTTGTGATTCAAAGATTGTTGAAGATCCTTGCTCGTAGACTAGTTTTTCCAATGTTGAGGTCATTGTGGTTAGCATGGGTGATTGCTTTGGGTTTGTTGTTTTTGTGAGTGTTCTTGTGGCTAGTGTTGAGAAGGGTGTAGTTCCTACCCCTGGATCCCCTATTGCTCTTGTTTAGGCTTCAGGGGTTTATGAGGATATTGTTGATTGTGCGTCTATTGTCAGTGTTAGTTTTGGTGAGGCCTTATCCCACTACTACTTTTGGTTAGGATTTAGGAGTTTCAGAGGTTGTTTTTAGTCTTGTGAGTGATAGTATGGAAGAAGTTTTGATGGCTACTATTGTGGAGAGTGTGTCTATTGTACCTAGTGTGGAGGCTTGGTCCTCTACTGCTGCTCTTGTTTGGGCTCTAAGAGTTGTGAAGGATGTTTTTGATTTAATGTTTGTTGCCAATGTTAATGTGAGGGAATGCTCAAAGGCTGATGTTGAGGAGAGTGTGTCAAGGATTGGGTTTTTAGATGCCTTCCCTATCTAAGCCATGGACAAAAGGAAGGTACTTTCTAACCCTGATTCCCTTATGGTTACTTGATGATTGGTTAGTTTACAACTTGTTGGTTGGGAGATTATGGCAGGAGGTTGTCTTTATGTTGAATATTCTTTCTTATCTTCTTTTCCTTTCCTCAAGACAATTAGGTTCTTCAAGAAGGTTAGGTCCTTGGTTTATGGGGTTAAATGGCCTTTGTCTAAAAAATTGGTTCCTAGGGTTTAACCCTTTGAGTGACGACTCAATTTTGCTCCCTGTTTGGGTTAAACTGCCAGGGCTGTCGTCGGAGTTTTGGGATGAAGAGGTTTTCATGCTTATTGCAAATACTTTTGGGCAATACTCTACTACTAATAAGGTCACTAAATTCAAGAAGTATTTATTGTTTGCTAGATTTTGTGTGCTTATGGAAAAAAACAAGGTGCTCCCTACTCAAATCACTTTATCTTCCAAATTTGGAGTTTGGGTGTAGTAGATTATATGCCTGGAAGACCTTTAGTTATTTATCAATGTTGTTGTAAAATGGTCCATGCCACCACTTGTTGCTCAAGCATCAAGAAACACCAGCTCATTTGGAGGAAAAAGTAACTTAAGTCTCAAGCAATATTGAGGAGTGTTCCATTTCCTTGGAGGATACACAAAAGGATGGTAATAGGGAAAAGCTCCTATTGACTATTCAACAATGGATTTCTTCAATCCGCTCTTGGTTTGGATAGTATTGGTGATATTGGAAATATCTCTTGTTCCAAAAGAATTTTAGGGCGCTTGGATCCTTGTTAGATTAAGCAAAAATGTTGAACATTTGGTTTCAAACCACCCTCGAATTTGGGTTAGTAGGTGTGGTGAAGTTATGTAGTGTCTTGATTATTTGTTCATTGTTGCTTCTCTTAGTTTACTTGTTGTTCTATTGTGCTTAATACCTATCTTTTCTAAATTTTGTACAAGGGTCTAGGCCCCTTTCTCAATATCCCTACTTACCTTTAATAAAACAAACATCATGATGTGAAGGAACATAATTGGTGGTAAGCATACAATCATCTAAATAATATAGTAGGATAGTCATCAAACAAAGGTAGCCCCAAATCATAAATTATATTTATAAGCTCCTCAAAGAATGGTTAGATAGGATAACAAACATGAGATATAGTACAAAGTAATGAATCATCATGAGTAACTAAATAATTAACATTAGATGATAGATAATTATCATCATAATGCACATAATCAAGTATGTACAAATATATCTCACATTGATCATTATCCCTACACTCCTCACAAGATTATCAAAAGGAACATATATGATCAAGGAGAAGTTTACAAAAATGAAAAGTGAGTATATCTAAGAGGGAAGAGAAAAAACTAATTCTATGGAGGAAACAACACATACATAATAAAGTGTATACCTCCATCGAAAATGCATCCCCATCAATAGGTTAGAAAAACTCCAGAGATTTTAAATGGAAGGATAGGATACAATGGGATGTATATGAACACTTCAAAATAAAAGAGACATGCATGGATAGAGGATAAAGGTATTTACATATATGAGAATGAAGCTCAATTAATAGGTGGGTGAGTAAAGATTAAATGGGTATTATACATGTAAATATAAAACTCTAATAAAGATAATAGAAATGAAAAAAAAGGGGTGCATCCAAACCCTGATGAATTTAATCTAATATGAAACAACAAAAATAAGGAATAAACCCTAGGTATTGTGATCAAATGGGTTCACCAAAAATGAAAGGAAAATAAAATGAGTTTTCCTAAAATTAAGTTTAATGAATATGACAAGCAATGCTATCTAATCAATCTAATATAGAGTTATAGATCATATTCAATAAAAATTTGAAAAAGAGAAATTAGAAGAACTAAAAGGTCTTACTATTTTTTTTATGGTAAATAAGAAGTTATCCACCATCTTTTATCACAAATCTTGAAGCGTGGTTCAAATCACTTAATTTTAGTTTTGTTAGAAGTAGAATGACAAAATATGATCTAGATCCTTTGTTAGAATTTGGAAAGGGTCAAAATCCTATAGTTGTAAATTTGACCTTTTCCTATATATGTAAAATTCTTTTGCAAAATGAACTTTATAAGTGGTCATGAACCTATGACCTATGTACCTTCTATATCTACCAAGAAAGATTCACCTCGACATTTAGACCTACAATAAACATCTCAATGGTGTTGAAAAACACTATTTGAAGCTTATTAAGTGAGGATCTTATTCTTATGACAAGCCATTTATTTTCATTCAATGATTTATCCTTTCATGAGATTGGATAATGGATTGTAGATTATGAAGTGACTTAGGGGTGATGTTCTTTTATATTTGACTTAGACACGATTCAAGAATTTTGGCATGGGAGTTGCCACATAACAACTAGTTTGAAAAAGGGTCAATTTGAGTTTAAAATAAATGTGAAAATAAAATAGATCAAATTTGTAGGTACATAAAAAGACTTAGAAGAGGAACTACTAATTTATAATTTGAAAATAGTCTAAAGTAAAGATTAACTTTTACTTATTTCTTAAAACACTCCTACAAAATATACACTTTTCACAATTATGATATTGAAATATTAAATATAAATTTTAGATAAAACCATATATTTTCATTTAAGTATGATAAAACATGAAGATAATGATGCAAGGGATGCATATTTATCCATTACACTAATAATTTATGGAAGCATATGCACTGTTTAATGCAGGTCACAATCTTAGTCTTATATATATCATGTTTAAATATAGATAAGAAGAGATTACGGCTGCTGTTGTCCCATGTTGATTGTTCTAATTTCCAAAGCGGTGATAAAGTATGAATTGTGGTTTGTGAAAACCAGGGGTGTGCCATCACAGTTTGTAACCATGGGCGATCGCTGTAAGAGTATTTCCATCTGTCCAACCTTGTTAAATAGGAAAATCTACCTCTAAGAATTCGATTGTGGGTGGAAACTTTGAGAGTTACATAAGTTTGAAAAGATCTGATTGGTGAGGATGACTCTGTTCACAGTGATAGCAGAGGTAATGCAGGAGTATGCAGTGTTTATTGCAGAGATTATAGATGAAATGGTGGAGGCAGCTTCTCACCCCAGGCGCTGGACCCCACTTTTCATATCGCCTCTTGCTGCCCCACCTCCTGTCTTTTAACAGTCCGGTGTTGCTCTTGTTTGATTTTCGTAGGTGTTGTGGATTTTGATTCAGCCAAACTCATGTACATACGGATCCTCCTATGGATTTTGATTTGATTTTTGTAGGCAAGCTTTAGAGTTAATTTTATGATATCTTTTTACATTTTTCTATCCTCAAATTTTTCTTCTTTTTATGATTTATTTCTTTACATAATGAGCGATTAATAACATTTTGTTAGTGATTCATATCTAATTGTAAAATGTACCTTAGCATGTCTTGTACAACTATATAGTCTCTTGTGTGTCATCTGTCGAAATGTTCTTAACAATTTTGAAAATGGTCTTTAACACCTTCACCTACTTTGACTCTTCTTCCTAATCTTCTAGGTCTTACACATCCTCTTTGGCATCTTCCTCCACACCACTCTCATTGTCACCCCTTAGACTTCATCCCCTTTTTCTATCTTCCTCAGATGCCTCCAATCTAATCTTGTTCTCTCTTATCACTTTCAACACCTCATCCAACTTTATAACAATATTGACAACCTTTTTGATTCTTCACAACATCATCTTTCCTAAATTCGTCGTAAACTACCTCTAGTCAATAGTTCACCCATAATCACCCCTTGCAACTACCTCTCAATCAATGATTTGTTAAGTACTTACAAGGAGTTTGAATTGTTTGGCTTGTCTCGATGTGGGGTGAGTGGTAGAAAGCCTTATGAGAGTCATCTACAATAAGGTTGTGAGTGTTTTTGCTATACCTCTTTGGTTGGATATGTTCAATGTAAGCAAAAGTGGTGACATGCTATGAGGTCTACTTTGTATGTAATTTTATTTCTCGCGATTGTAAAATAAGTGCTAAAGGTTGGAACTAGTTAGTTGAGATGTTTGCCCTTTGGTTGGGATGAGTGAATGGAGTGCTAATGTGTAAAGCATCCATGAGAATTTTTCCTCTTGATTTTTTGGTAACAATGGTTATCTTTGATTTTGTCTAATAAGATTTGTTCATTTTGTAGCGATTTATTAAAGCCCTTACAAACCCCACTATTTAATAAAATAAGTAAGATTGAATGTGAAGATCAGATCATGACTAAAGAGTTTTAGATCATGGCTAGAGAATTTTTGTTTATTCGAATATTTGAAACATCCTATAATACTATTTTGTGGACAAATTATCACCTTCTCCACTTATAGTCAAGATCTAAAGAGATCTCATCTTTAAAAAAGACCAAGAGCCACTTACGAATAAAATTTGTAAACTTGCTAAAAACAAGTAAATAATCCTTCGAAACAAGTGTTTGACAGATAAGATCGACCACTGCCCTCTATCTCGGGCCCACCAATGCTTTTAAAATTTAAAAACAAAAAAACAAAAAGCTCTCCTTTGGAGCGCACTCATCTGGACAAACTAAACCCTGAGAAATAAACCCCCTGCTCTTATCCACATCTGTCACAAATTTCAATTCAGGAAAAAAGTTCATTGCTCATAAATTTCAGAATCCGTATGTACAAAGACTTTGGCTTCTACAAATGCCAAATCTAAATACAAACACTACACAAAATTTCCTATTTCAACCACTAACAAAACCAAAGCAACGCGGAGCTGTTAAAAATGGCCGCCGGCCCAACATTTTCGACAGGGCGCCGCGACGGAGTAGAGACTGGAAGAAAATGGCTCCACCGCCTGGGAAGAGAACCATCCGCCACCATTTCATCTACAATCTTGGCAATAAACAGTGCATACTCCTGCATTAGCTCCGCCATTACTGCGAACAGAGTCATCCTCACCAATCTGATCGTTTTCCACTTTCTGTAACTCTCAAAGATTTCCGCCTTCGATATCTTAGGGCTAGCTGCTCCTATTTATGCAGCGCCACAACGCCGGTGTTTTTTTAAACGGTGGATTCCGTGCCACTTGTTTCGCCTGCCTCTTAAGATTTCATATATATCGTTTTCTTTCTCTTACAATTCGGGTGTTGAGTGGATTTGCACGACAAGTGAACGATGGGCATTTTTTTATAGTTTTAGGTGTCTTTTGTCCTTTTAAAATGAGCATAGAATTTTTTGTGGGCCCCAGAGAGTACGACCTGATATTTAATTCGATCTAATAATTTTAATTTTTATTAATATGCCTCTTGGTTTCAAGGTGGCTGAAAATTAGTTCTTATCCGATTAAGCTATGTGCCATTTTTTTAAAATTGTGTGATTATAGATGAATATTTAATGACATTCTTAGCTCAATGAGATTAATTAAGTGGTAGTTAGAATTATTGAAAGAGATTGAAAAATCAGAATATTTATAGTTTGACTTTTATATTTAGGTATTGCATGTTCTAATCAATTAAATATTTATTTAAGTTGAATTTTATATTTAGATATTGCATGTTCTAATCAATTAAATATATATTTATATTATATGTGTTGTGTGTTTAT
>VDFB02160871.1:0-25443 GCA_007258455.2 Sequoia sempervirens | reverse complement strand
TTGCATTTTCCAAGTTTACACTAGGTGGTGAACCTATTTCTTGTTTTCATTTATTTCCAAGGATATCTTATAGTCAAATCTCTCATATCCTTCATTGGCTTGATGTCTCTAAGATATTCTTGAATGTTACCATTGTGAAATCAAATCCATCTTCCTTCATTCCCCTTTTAGTGTGAACAAGGAAGTGAAGCATCCATTTCCATTGTCCACATTTTTGTGAACCTAACTTTTGAACATCATAATTCTGTTTTGGAGTTCATTTACCTCCTAGATTTAGCTTGCATTAACATTGCATTACATTTTACATTAGTTAATTGGCATTCTAGGGTTTCAAAATTTTCATTAGTAAAAAGCTCACGTAGCTTGCATTTCATCTCATTAAAAGTCACTAAAATTATGCATTTTCATATCATATTTACAATAGAAAATATAAAAAAGCACTAAATTCATTTTAAAAATTCTAAAAAATTTCAAAAACATTAGTACGAGGACTCATTCACCACTTATGGAAAATCCGTCCCATTGCACATTTTGTACTACAATTTCTATCATTTCTAGTTTATTTTTTGTTGTTACCTTTCAATTTCAGTTTCTAGATTTATCCTTTCATTCAATTCATTGCCTCTAGTTTACTTTCATACAACTTGCATCATGGATATGTGTTTTAATAAAATTTGGATGTCATTAAAATCCTTAGTAGATATGTCAAGTTGTGCCTTTGGAACTAATCCTAATGACATTGAAATTAGTCATGCTCCTTCAACTCCTCATGCATGTCCTCCTTGTGATGTTGACATCATTGGAGAAGATGATGACAACATGCATAAGTTCCTAAATGATTGTCTTAACAACCTTGAAACTAATGCACCATTTTATTCCTCCATGAACCAACCAAATCCTTGTACAATTCCACATCTTGAGATGTTTGGTTACTTACATACTGAAACAAAAGTAGATCCTAAGTTCCCTACACAAGGTGAACCTAGTTCTTCTAGACAAACAAACAGTCAACCATTTTATGATAACAAAGTAACAAATACTCCAATAAACCTTGAAGAAACATATAGAAAAGGATTCATAATCTTGAGCAAACAAGGATGTGACACAACAAGTAAACATAAAATTCATCAACTCCTAGAACAAAAACCAATGGATGAAAACAAAAAAGGGTTAGGATATCAAGATCCCTCTCATAACATCAAGCCTCCTAGAGAATATCTGAGGCTTCACGATGATGGTATGTTGATCTTTGATTCACCCCTCGACTTGAATTTCCTTCTTCCAAGAGAGCAACCCTTGACTGATAATAATGACAAGGATGATAGGTTCACTTTTAGTCCTCCTTCAATTAGAGAGAAGAGTGAATCTAGCAAACACAAGAGGCCTTACAAGTTACAAAAACTAAAGAAAGGAAATTACAAATACTTTTAAACATAGAACTAATCATTAAAATAGAAAGCTTAAATATTTTACCTTTTAAAATGTAAAGGCCCACCTATTTATTTTCCACAATACTCAGCCTTTACCATTTAAAATTTAAATGGGGTCTTCTTTAATATTTTCATCATGTATATCTAACTATACCCATGCATCTCCAAAATTTATGGCCAACCCCTTTACCCCATGCTCTTGCTTGTTTTAACAATCGAGTATTTTAGGGTTGTGAGCTAGTGGAGAATGTCCTAGATGAGGTGGCATCCATCTTCTTATCTTAGCCATTGATTTTGTTTCTCTCTTGTTTCCCTAATTTCCTCCTTCGTGCATTTCTTTGCATCTGCTCATTTCTCCCATCCATGGCGGCCATGCTCCATAGATTGAATGCTTGTAAAACCTGCTAACACCCCTCACTATCCATCCATGTTGTACCTATCACCACATTACGGAGTTCCATATTCTCATTGATTCCAAAATGCTTCCTTTTCACTGTAAAATAACACAAACAATTCTTGATTTCAATGCATTGGCTTTAAGTCTCCTAAATCCTTTTCAACAAATGATCCAATGCTTGAGATGACATTCTTTAAAAGCATTATGTTTTAAAGAACTCAAATCCCTTTCAAAAGGCACTACCCCCTGTAGCATTAGATGCATTTGGCATCCCTAAAGGTGCATAGATATATCTCCTTCAAATTTTCTAAAGAAATTTTCAATAGACCAATTTCATGTACATTCTGTAGTTATAGAATTCCCTACTTTGATGGTTTACACTATGCTCCACTTCCTTACTCATTAGCAGCACCTTCCATACATTTGCTAGAGAGTTCCTAAAGTCTTCAAAATAAATTTGTTATGGACATATATTGTGTGTGTTGGAATTATTGCCTCAATCTCACAGGCTGAAATCTCTAAGAAAGCATGGTCGTTGCGACATTCCAGTTGTCTGGCCGACTGGAAGTTTAATAACCTTTTGCTCTTGTCGCTAAGACAAAGTTGATGTCTTGCCGAATAAAGTCTATTGTTGTAACTTAAGTGTGTCGGTATGTGGTCCTAGCGACTGGGAGGTGTCTGGCCGATGGTATACAACTCAGAGTAACTAAAGGGTCTTGACGTGAAGTCTTGGTGACCGAGAGATGTCTCAGCGACAGTGTTAGGGGTCATCAGTGTAATGTAAGGCTTCAGTGTGAAGTCTTGGAAATGAGTGTTTGTCTCACTGATACGGTGGGTTGTGTTCAGAATGACTCCTGAGCTATATATGATGTCCCAACGATCAATGAAGGTCTCGTTGACAAAGGATATACTTGCTGATTTCGTGGTGACAAAAGACTTTGGTGTGAAGTCTTGGCGACTTGGAGAGTTTCACTGATAGTCTTTGGTATGACATGTTCACTCAGTGAAAGGTCTTGGCGAAGGTCAAATGTCTTGCCGACTCGGTAAGACATGAGTGCTCGGTGTGAGATCTTACAAAAGACAAAGTCTCGCTTAACTCCGCAAGACATGTTTTCTGAGGGAAGGAAGTCTTGGAGAAAGACAAATGTCTTGCTGACTGTCAGGTGCTTCAGTGAAACTTGAGGAGACTCGATGAAACCTCTTGGCAAACGAAAAAAGTCTTGCCAATGGAAAAGTTGAAATCAATGTGACTTGTGAGCATCGGTATGAGTCTTGCCAATGAGAAATAACTTGCCGATGGGAATCCTGATGTCGCCATGACTCTTGGTGACTGCTTGGTGTTTGGTATAACATGAAGGCATCAATATGATCTCTTGGCGAAAGATGATAGTCCTTCTAATGGAATACTCTTGTCTATGTGACAAGTTGAGTTCGCTATGACCTCTGAGCGATAGCGGTAAGTCTTGCCAACTGGGATGTTTTGGTATAACATGAAGACCTTCAGTGTAATGTCTGGGCGAAGAGCGATAGTCTTGCCGATTGTTGAACTCTTCAGAATACCTTGTGATCTTTGGTATGAGGTCTTGGTGACATGGCGAAGTCTTAGCGATATCTCTCTGGACTCGATGTAACCTATTGTCGATAGGGATGACTCTTGACGATATTGAATGCTGGCTGTGTTGGCATCGGGGAGACACGGTTAGTGTCTCACTGACATGACAACACAGATTGAATGCCCTTGATCATTTGGATGACTATCCTACAGGGTATGACCTGGATGTATTATCTTCTATGCAAGGAAGTGGAAACATCTATGATGCTAAGCTAGGTGATTCAATAGTTGTGATCCGACAGTTGGAAATGAACCATTTTCAAAGATCCTGTTGAGAATGAATGCATATATGTATGCATTGATTCTGCCAAGATAAGCGTGTGTATAAGCGTGTGTATGATGTACATGAGGAAATTTGAAGTGAGGCGATAGAGAGAGGGCCGAGAGAGGGTTTGGCAGGCCCCGAGCCTTGAGAGCTGAAATAGGAGAGTAGTTGCTACAGTTGTATCCGGATGAACAAGATGTAATCTCTAGAAAACACAAGAGCACAGAAATTGTATTAGAAACCGTTTAGCTGAATAATACAATGGCTCGATCTTTGGACTGTGGGGTTTTTATCTGAAAGGATTTTCCCAATGTAAATCTATTTGTTCTGGTTTCTGTCTTATCTTTCATGTCTATTGGTTCTTGTTGTAGAATCTGTTAATGCATGTTGTTGAATTTACATGTGCTTCTCTCAAAAGGATCAATGTGGGAAATAAAATGTGTCTGTTTTCATTTTAGGACATAGTTGTACGTGTCTTTGAGGAAACCTAATCGAAATGAAAGTTACCAGTTTTCACTATTTGGAGTTTCTATGGATGCCTCATTTTCCTTGATGGTATGAGGCCTTCTGCAGTCGTTGGTTCTGAATGTTTCTCACCTTGAAGATTTCTCTTAGGTTGTTGGGCTGAAATCTGGAGGGAATGGATGATGTATTGATCCTTTGATGGTGGAAGCCTTGTGGGTATTACAGCTTGAAGGATGGTCCAAGATGAAAGGGAGTTGATCATGTTGTGATCTGTGTCTCGTGATAGTGGATTTTAACATGGGTGAGGGTGGATTCTGGCCTTCATGGGTGGCGATAAAGAGTTTTCATATTGGGTGTCTGTCTGAGAGGCTCCTTGATGATATGGAGAAGCCTAGTTTGTTTCTCAGCCATGGAAGAGACTGCTTATGCTAGGTGGTGTTTCCTAGTGTTGGAAGGAAATGTTTCCTGTTAACCTCGAATACATAAAGGCTATGGAGTTAATCATTAGATGATTTGCAAGCTTCTGAAATAGCCTTTCTCTATTTCTCGGATGCATGTACATGTTGGTGGTTTTAGATTTGGCCTGAAAGGGGCCTAGATTTTCTGAACTGCTATTTTCTTTTTAAGGATGATTTGTACTTGCATGGCACTATGGTTTTGTAGGTTTTACGTTAAGCAAAACTTGTGGTTTTGTGGAGTTGTTGTTAAGCTATTGTTTGAACAGCAGCCTTTTGGGGTGTTGCTAGATGAGATAGTTGTAGTTTGCATGCATGCTTGGTGCATGGTTTGAGGAGGTGTTATTTCTTCTCTGCATGGGAGTGTTGGTACGTGATTTTTCACTCAACATTCTTGAGGTGGTGCTTATGGGTTCCTTGATTATGGTGCTCGTGTGGACATGATTGGAAAATTAGATTTGGCATAATCTGGTGTTTGAGTCATGTTATCTACGTAGTGCTTCTCTTTGATATCTCTGTGTTGTAGTTTCCAATACGATGATGGGTTTGCATGTTTGATGATCTATGAGTTATGTAGTTGATGGATTAGCTACCCATTGGCTACAATGAGATAACTTGGATGTGGAGTGTCTTTATCCAAGGGGTTGGTTCATTGCTGGTGCAGACTTGTTTGCTGGCCTTGTCTTTGGTCACTTGTGCATTAGTATGATTGTTTTGAGATGAGAGGATGGATACTATTGAGTACCTGAATAGTCGGCAATGGGAACCTGAAGCAGGTGGTCATGATGCTTGGAGAGCTCAGGTGTCACATTTCAGTGGGAGCTCTAGCAGTGACTGTGGATTCATCACATGGTGGTGAATGGTCTTCTTTGGTGTTGCAAAAGGGTTCTTTCGCATTTGCATGGACATCATTTGAAGATGTGCAACATCTTGGAACCATGGAGGATGCTTGGAGTCTTTGGTTAAGGTGTTGGTGGTGCTTGACAGGTGATGGTTTTTGAGTCTATTTTGCTGTATGTCATGGTATACTCTTGTTTGCGCACTAGAGTTTTAGCATTGTGCATTGTACTTGAGACAATGGTGAGGTCACTTGAAGCATGGTATCTCCTATGGGGATGTGTAGATCATGGTGTCATGATAAGTTCCTGATTCAGATGATTGGATCTTTGACAGTGGTCTGGTAATTCTTTGTGTATTGGGTGCTTTGATTATTTGCTTGGTACTTAGTGATAGTGCAGTAATGCAGTTGAAGTTTAGCATGAGATGATCGGTTGCTAGTACTCATGGATACATGAAGAATAAGGTGAGGTTGTCTTTCTCTTATGAGAGAAGTGTTGCTGCTTGTTATTCTTGGTGAAGTTTTCAGCAGAAAGTCCGAGAAGCCTACACCTTGGTTGAATGTGAGTTCAACAGAGACCTATGAGGAGATTTCTCTTGGACTAGTCATAATGGCTTGTATATCTTGGAGGAGTACTGTCGTTCCCACTCTTGGTCTACTCGGCAGTTTATCTGAGAGGTATTTGGCCCTTTATATCTTTCAGATGTGTTTTAATGTTTACTTTCATGATATGGATCTTGAATTACTATTTATGATTCTGGAGGATTCATAGTAGAAGTTGTACAGTTCCTTTTATCTCCTTAAGTTTCTGTTTACTAATGAGAATTGGTAGGAGATCATGTAAGGGCTGATTTCCTAAAATGGGAAATGAACTAGTTTGATCTTCTTTAAGAGGCTTACATCCATGTTTGTTAAAAGATGGTTTGATCTTGGTGATTGAACGAATGGATGTTGTTAAGGTTTTTTCTTTTGGGATGTGAAGAAGATCATTCTTGACATAGCTGGCTGTTAGAAGTGTATGTAGGAGGATGCTCTATAGGAAGATGATGTGCAGAGTTTCTCTCTATGGCCATGAAGTTTTGTGGTGAGAGAAATATTTCTTGTGGCAGGTTGTTGCAGGTTGTGCATATCATTGTAGATTTTTCCTTGGTACTACAGGGTTACATTTTCTATGTGCTGGTATTGGTAGACTTGTGATGCCTTTGATCTTTTAGATCTGGACTACTCAAGCAGTGGGAGTTCCTGTATGTGTCTTGTCTTCTTCAACTGGTTGACACTTGGAGCTTGTATTTGATGTTAATGAGTTGGTTATGGATTGGCATAAGTTTACTAATGGTGATACCTGTGAGGTATGTGAGATTGGATGAAATAGCACGAGTTGTGGGTGCTATTTCCAATCACGTGGGTTTATCAGTTGGATGGAAGCAATCAGTCTAATTATTGTTCTAGCTGATGTTTAGTATCTTGTTTCTGGATAATGACTTCACTGTTGTGTTCTGATTGAAGCTTTGAAGTTGATATTGCTTCTGTATAGTGTTTGAGCACAGTGAAGTGGTAGTTGTATCTTGTTGATGGTATCACTGGGATCTTTTGTGTGTGTTCGTTGGAATGGTGCTTATTCACCTTGGCTTGTATCTTTCTTCCACATGTTCCATGTTGGAAGATGACAAGGATTGTTGCCTGAATGGTGGACATCTTGGATGTTGGAGCATAATTCTTGATAGAGCATGAGAGAATGTTTGAGGTCTATGTGGTTTCCTGGAAGGCTGTGATCAGTTACATTTTGGTTACTTCATTGGGCAGTGAGTTCAAGTTCGATGCCTGGTCTTGGTTGCAAATTGTCTGGTGGACTGAATCCATGGAATCTTGTTGATTGGGTGTCTTGAGTATTACGGGGTCTGAACTGGTGGAGCTAGTATGATCCCTGGTTTCTGGTTGCTTTGAGTGCACAGTCTTCATCAAGCGGGAGATTGGAATTGTTACCTCAATCTCTGAGTTGAAACCTCACGAGAAAGCATGGTCCGGCTGTGACATTCCGGTTATGCGGATGTTGGCGATTTAATAACCTTTTCCCCTTGTTGCTGAGACAAAGTTATTGATGTCTTGTCGAATAAAGTCTGTCGTTATGTCAAATTATTAATAGGTATATTGGTCCTATTAGTACAGGGGAATATACAGGAGATGGTATACACTCGGAGTAACTCAAGGGTCTCGACGTGAAGTCTTGGCGACCGGGAGATGTCTCGACAATAGTGTTAGGGGTCATCAGTGTAATGTAAGGCTTCGATATCAAGTCTTGGTGATGAGCGTTTATCTCACTGATGTGGTGGGATGTGTTCGGAATGACTCCTGAGCTCGGTATGATGTCCCGGCGATCGATGAAGGTCTCGCCGAAAAAGGATATACTTGGTGCTTTCGCAGTGACAAAAGACTTTGGTGTGAAGTCTTGGCAACTTGGAGAGTCTCGCCGATAGTCTTGATTATGACATGTTGCTCGGTGAAAAGGTCTTAAGCGAAGGTCAAATGTCTTGCTAACTGGTAAGAGATAGTGCCAAATTGTGAGGTCTCGGCGAAAAATAAAAGAATCTTTCCAACTCGATAAGACATATTTTGCTCGGAGGAAGTCTTGTGAAAAGGCGAATGTCTTGCCGACTATCGAGGTGCTTTGGTGAAACTTGAGGATACTCGGTGAAACCTCTTGGAAAACGGGAAAGTCTTGCCAATGGAAAAGTTGAAATTGATGTGACTTGTGAGCTTTGGTATGAGTCTTGCCGATGAGAAATCTCTTGCCGATGGGAATCTTGATGTCACCATGACTTTTGACGACTGCTCGATGTTCGGTATAACATGAAGGCATTGGTATGATCTCTTGGAAAAAGATGATAGTCTTGCCGATGGAATACTCTTATCTATGTGACATGTTGAGTTCTCTATGACCTCTTGGCAATAGTGGTAAGTCTTGCCGACTGGGATGTTTCAGTATAACATGAAGAGCTTCAGTGTAATGTCTGGGCAAAGAGCGATAGTCTTGCTGACTGTTGAACTCTTCGGAATACCTTGTGATCTTCGGTATGAGGTCTTGGTGACATGGCGAAGTCTTAGCGATATCTCTTTGGACTCGATGTAACCTCTTGCCGATAGGGATGACTCTTGGCAATATCGAATGCTGGTTGTGTTGGCATCGAGGAGACACGGTTAGTGTCTCACCGACATGACAACACAGATTGAACGCCCTTTACCATTTGGATGACTATCCTACGCGGTGTGACCTGGACGTATTATATTCTATGCAAGGAAGTGGAAACATCTATGATGTTGAGCTGGATGATTTGACAATTGTGATCCGACAGTTGGAAATGAACTGTTTCACAGAGCCTGTTGAGAACAAATGCATATATGTATGCATTGGACATTGCAAGATAACTGCGTGTATAGTGTGTGTACAAAGAAGTGTGCATGAGCGAAGGGCGGTGATGAGAGGCCCAGGAGGATGACGGGCGAAGCTGAGCCGAAAACGGAGGAGTAGAGATTTACTACGATTGTATCCAGATGAACAAGATGTAATCTCTGAAAAGGCTAAGAGCCTGAAATTATACTGTAACCGTTTTGTTGCTGAATAATACAATGGCTCAACTTTGGAGTGTGGGGTTTTTTATCCGAAAGGATTTTACCCACGTAAATCTGTTTGTTCTGATTTATATCTCATCTTTCATGTCTGTTGGTTCTTGTTGTAGAATCTGTTAATGCATGTTGTTGAATTTACATGTGCTTCTCTCAGAAGGATCAATGTGGGAAATAAACTGTGTCTGTTTCCGCTTTAGGACATAGTTGTGTGTGTCTTTGAGGCAACCTAATCAAAATGAAAGTTACCATAGGCACTACTATTTGGAGTTTCTATGAGATGCCCTCCATTTTTCCTTACAGTGTGGAGTTGCGCCCCTGCTAATTGCATTTGCTTGGAGTTTGAATAGCATTTTCAACAAATTATTTTTGTGTGTTCATGTTGTGGCTTGAACTTTTGATATTATTTTAAAGGTTTATATGCCTTTCTCTAGCATTCAATCTCCAATAGTTGCAATGTTGGCATTCCATGTCATCTCATTTGCCAAGGAATAAGTTCTTTTGAAAAATTCATGTGCTTTACCAAATGTTGGCGCCTCCATTGTCACATGTGTTGGGTTTGAAAGTTATTGAAGCCTTTTCAAAAATACATTTTATGCATATCCTACTATAGGTCGTGTGCCCTCCTCACATTCCTCTTGTTGCATTCAAATTTTAAACAAAATTTCTCTACCTGGCATGGTAAATGATTATTTTACACACCATGTGCCTATTGTATTTTTGAAGTGGTGTTTGATTTACATTTGCCAAGAAATTTCCTTCCTATGTATCTTGATATTTTTCTCATCTGAAGAAGAATTGCAGGCAATCTCTTTTGTTGAAGAAGATTATTTAATCAAGAGTCACTTAAGAATGTGCACTTATGAATTTCTACCAACACTTGATTGTGATATTTCATATGTTTACCAATATCTTCTTCAATCAACAATTATTTCTTTATATGAAAATGGACATTCAAGGAGTTCATTCCTCAGATATGTAACCCATGGCTACCACATGGAAACAATTACAACCTCAAACTGAGTAAAGCATGCCGAGTCCCCATGTGGGCTCAGGTAAAAAAAAATCATTTTCAAACAACTTTCATGCTCAATTTGATCTAACACAACATCTGAATGCTTTTGGAGTTGGAAAAGCGAACTGGGTTTACATCAGAATTAACCTTTCAGGCACTTTGGAGGATGGTGCAAATTGGCCAAGTAGGCTCTAGAATCGGCTTTGAAAATTGGGCAAACAACCTCCTGGAGACATGAAAACCTACAGGAATGTAGACATTAGACCCAAGAATTGAATGCCATAGATATCTCGAAGAAGGGGATCCCAAGGTGAAAGCTACTCACTGTCAAAGTTGCTCAGTTGAAATTTTTGCAACAATCAAATGTTCTGAACCAATTAAAACTCACAAAATCACTTTGTTGGAAAAATACCAAATTAACTACTAGTGAGCTACCACTAGATACACTAGTTCATTTTGGTATAGTGAGCATGTGTGCAAAATAAATTTTCTTGACTCATCTTCCATCAAAAGATATTGAAGCTCAAAGTTGACCTCTCAAAATGGTTTCAAAAAATGCAAGTGCAAAACTGAAGAAATTGCATTTGGTTTGACCTGGTAAAAATAGAAAATTAGCTCATATGGCACTAAAACTTGACATGTGAGCTCATCTAGGTATGGATAATTGGGAGCAACAATAATTTTGAATTGAAAGTCATCTGGTTGCAAAATGCAAGCTCAAACAAGAAGCAACTTTGCAGAAATGAAGGATTGCAAACAACAGAAAAGTGCCAAAACCCTCCAATTTCACTTTTCAAAACCTCGTCAAAACTTATCATGGGAAGCTAAAAATAGACATACCTTCTCACATAGGACACATGAGTGAGCTTGCAAATGGGTTTTGTATGAAAATCAACAGGGACCAAATTATGACCCTCCAAAGTAGGTCATTAAGGTAGATTCTCAAGTGCACTTCTGAAAGTGCAGAGGTAAAATTTTGAAATGGGCACTTCAAATTTGCAAAATTTGAGAGTGCCATCAATGGCTCCAACTGGGGATGTATTCCCCCTATGGGTGTATACACCTAAAAATGGTCATCACCTTTAATTAATTAAATACTAGCTATTTGATTAATATTCCAACTACATATAAATAAATGCTCAATTTATTTATCTTGTTAATTTTCTAAATTCTCCAAATCCAAAAGATATTCTTCAAAATTAATTAAATAAACAAGGTTCCCTAAACTTGTTTTATTTAGTTAATCTTCACTAAGTCCAATTAGGAATTAGAGCATATTTCTACAACTTTTTGTGCCACCTCACCAAGGTCACATGAAAATGAATAACTCAAAATTTTAATTAGAGTTATCTTCAACTCATTTCAAAAAGAACATGGCTCATTTACTCCCACACTTCCAAAATTTTTGGAGCACATGACTTATTCTTCCCACACTTCCACCCACTTTTGAAGCACATGATTTATTCCTTCCACACTTCCACCAATTTTGGAAGGACATGGTCTTCTCTTCACACACTTGAATCTTCCATCCAAATGGCATGTTTCCCATTGGTCAAGAGATTCTCCCATCCAAATAGTGTGTTTTCTTTGGTCAAGGGGACAACATCTTTATTCTCTTCATCTTTACCATCCATTCATCTTATTCGATCTGGACCATTGATTATTGCCACATCACTATATGCTTGGAAAAGGCTATAAATACAACCCTTGGGCCTTGTATTTTGCATCCACATTTGAAGTAGAGTTATTTTGTAGGTTTATCATTGGAGCTTGGAGCATTCTTGGAGTCTTATAGCTCATTTTTGACATCATGTTTTGCTTTGCATTTACATCTTAGCTTTAAATATTTCATCATAGTTGCATTTTATGTCCCATCTTGCATCATAGTATCATTTTAGATTAGTTCATTTTAAGTTTTCATTTGAGCATATGGAGTATCATGCATAAAATCATATAAATCACTACCATAGTATCCACCTCCACTTGTTCATTTATCATCAACATCATCCTTCACTCATCATATCCTTCATCATCATTGTTTGCATATAGTTTCATTTAGGAATTATATTAGCTTGCATGTTGAATACTGGGTATGTGCAGGATCATAATGAAAAAAATAGGCCCTTAAGTGGCAAAAAATTCAGAAAAATCAGAGTTAGGCAACTTGACATAAAAAATTGAATAAGTTATCTATATTATTTCAAAAATATGTAAGAATAGAATCTGTAGCAAATTGAATGTAGTATCTAAACTACTAGGTTTGTTTAAAAACATAAATAATCTATTTCGTGAAATTTTGAAATTTCAATGCAGTAGTACTTAAATTTCAAGGAAAAAAATAAAGTAGGTGTATCCACCCTAATCATAATAAAATGATAATATTTTTTATAATATTTTAGATATAAGTAGAGTGACTCATGTCCCAATGTGATGCATATTTTTTTGTAATTTTTTTCCAAGTAAATAATTAATTATGAATTTTTATACAACTTTTAAAAATATAAAATCATATGTTTGACCACCTTAGCAGTTAAAACTTTTATGAAATTAAAATTTTATTTTTTTAATCATATAGTATGTGAACCATATATTGTGATGCATGTTTTTGGATTCAAAAATGGGAATCTGTTGAAATCTATAGATTTTTTTCAATCATCCTATCAATCGGGACTTTAGTCATAATTTGAATAGAAATGAATAATAATTACTTAATAAATTAAAAAAGCATAATTTATATTGGTGAAAGCTGAGAATCTCCTTTAAAAAACCCTTTTCGTTTCATCAATTTTGGGTAAAAAACGTAGTCAGTAACACCATCATATTGCCACTTTTGGCCCATCATGATCCTGCACATACCCTACTAATCTTATTTCTTAAGTGTCATTCTAATAGCCTTTGTGCACATAGAAATATGAGGGCCAAAAAGGTTATAAGAATCATTAAGAATAGAGGACAATGAGATGTTTTTGAAAGATTTAGTTTGTTGCAAATTAGAATAGTTTCTTTGCTTCAAATCTTTGAATATAAATCATTTCATTAAGGTTTGTGTTGATATAAATTAGGAGTGTACATGTGCTTGATGTGTCTTTATCCAAGTGTTTTCAAAACAAAAAAAAACATCACATATTGAAATTGAAAGCCCTGATGGGAAGTGCATTTAGTGAAATAACCAAGTCTCCCATTGAAAACTTATGAAAACCAAGCAAATTTTCAAAGAAACTTACAAAAAAATTAAGTCTGAACCTATTCTGGCGCCTTTGGTCTCTATTCTAGCACCTTTTGTCTCTGTTTTGGTGCCTTTTGTCTCTATTTTGGCACCTTTTTTCTCTTTTCTAGCACCTTTTGTAGAACATAAAATAGTGACCTAGGTTTATCTTTTGTCTGACAATCAGTCTTATCTTGGGAATCCTCAAAAGTATTCAACCAATCCTTAGGTAAAATAGAGTCTAAATGTGCATGTTACCAAATGATTTCACAAAAGATAAAAATTTAGAAACTAAAGCCCATACGTCTTAGTCCAAAAGAACATCAAAGATGGTTATCAACACTTACAAATTTAGAGAGAGGTTGACCTTTAATTTCTACAAAAGATCTTGCAAGAACAATCCCGAACTATACATGTTTACTATTGTCAAAATCCACAACTTTTCCAAAGATTTGAGTACCTTGTTTAGGGAGAACATTTACTTTTGGTTTCATATTTTGAACCAAAGTTTCAAATTTGTCTCAAGTCCAAGATCATTCCTTAGGTACCTTTGAAGTCTAAAATTGTTCAAATTGACCTCTACTAGTGGAATTTTCCAACCTAAACCAAGATCTAACATCATCAAATTTATCACACCTTTGATTATTAGGCCTAGTTTCATCATTAGGATTTATCATCCTCTCATCACGAAATGAAGCTACATAGTCAAATCTAACTTAGTCTCATTAGAATTTTTCATTCTATTTGACTTAGTTGTAATCCTTGGTACTTTTCCAAAACCTAGATCAAAGTTTATTCTAAACTATAACACTTGTGTTCCCATTCAAACAAGGTTGCAAAACCAAAAGCTCAAGGAAAAGGGACTTGAAAATAAAAACATTGAAACTCCAACCATTAAAACTCTAAACATTTAAATTACAACCATTGAAAATCTGATCATTGAGACTCAAAACACCGAAACTCAAAACAGTGAAATACAAAAAACCATGGTGGCTAAGGTTGAAGAGAATCCTTTTCATGGACTCAACAACACTGACAGGGAAGAAATAACCGAAGAAAATATCCAACATGTTGAACAAGACCCCAATTTCCCCAAGTATTTGGAAATGATTTTTGAAAGAAATGGGAAAAATATCTCCTTATGCTAGCCAAACAAGGTGCCAAATTACTAGAAGAATTTGATGTAAACCAATTGAAAGAACCACCAAAAAACCCCAAAAATGATCTTGAACAAGTAGTTGCCTTGACTCATCTAGTAAAGAATGTCCAACAACAAATTTTTGAGATGCAAAAGGGAACTTCAAAATGATATTTTATCCAAGACATTTATCCTTATCCATTTGATCAAAGTATTCACATGATACTCTTTCCCAAATATTGTGAGTTCCCAAAGTACAACAAATACAATGGAAAAACCGATCTGATAGACCATGTGAGAGAGTTTAGAACTATGAGTCTCAAATTTTCCTATGAGGAAACTTATTTGATGAGATTATTCCCAAGAAGCTTAGGTGGAAATTGTCTTGAATATTTCTCCAAACTCACCCCATCAATTAACAACTTTGAGGAATTAGTTAACAAGTTCATGACCCAATATTCTTACAACATCCAACATGACATTACCATGAAAGATCTTTGTAACTTGAAATAAAAGAAGGGTGAATCATTCCTTGTATTCTTGCAAAAATGGAGAAGGTTATTTGCACAATATTTTCATCTCGTACCAAAAAAGGAAAAGATAGCAATCTTTATTAACAACCTTAATGACAAGATGAGTTATAGATTGGAATTACAATGTCCCCCAACCTTCAAAAAAATGATTGAGAATGGGATTCAAATTGAGGATGCCTTAGTCAAGAGAGGAGTCATCAAGATATATAATTAAAAAAACTCATCAAACCCCTCCAACAACTACAATAGTCATGAAAAACATAAATTGTGGAAAAAAAACAAGAACATTGGAAACAACGATGGTACAGTCAAAGGTTAAAATGAAAAACATATATTCAACCTAACTACAACCACTACCGAAACTAATCAGAATAACAATCCCCCCAACAATCAAAACAATAACCAAGGAAACAACCAAGGAATCAACCAAGGAAAGAACAAAGGAAACAACCAAAATTTCAACCAAAGCAAAAATCAAGGTAATACTAGATCTAGGACACCATTGTATCGAGCATCCTCAAATCAAAGGAGGTTCACACCTTTTGGGAAATCACTAGAATCAACATTAAAAGAATTTCTCAAAGCTAAGGTCATAACTTTACTACAAGCAAGAAATTGGGAACCATAAATTAAACCCCCATGGTGGAATGAGGCCCATTTCTATGAGTTCCATCGCAACAAGGGACATAAAAACAATGAATGCATGCAGTTGAAACACTTAATGCAAGATCTAATGGACAACAAGATAATATTTGTAGAAGGACTTCAAACAAACAATGACCATGGGGCATTCAAGAACCCTCTACCAAACTATGAGAAAGGAGAGTCCTCTTCATCAAATACCAAGGGAAAGAACATAAACTATGTTTATGACACCACCAGTCTACATATTGAGGTAGATGATGATCCAACCCATAACAAATTGGATCTTATTACAAATGATAACTCAACCAACGACAACACCATTGAACATGAACAAGACATCATTTCAATTGAAAATCATCACCATAATGTTGACACTACCTCACATCAAATCAATGTTATCAAAATCAGATAACAACACGAGGACAAGCCAAGGTAACATTGAAAGGAGCTACCCCTTCTACATCCAAATCAATTGCTATCATTGCAACCCAATAACACATATTGGATTAGTTATAGAAGATACCCACACAAATATCCATATTATAACTTCTCATGATTTCACCTGCTCACAAAGAAATCATGGAACAGGCTCTAGTTGCCACCATGGTCCCCAACAATCTAGAGGTTTGCTATTTCCAAAATATGGTGGGACATTTGACTGCGCTGCACTGCTTATACTTTTTTGAACTTGATGATGTATCTATCAATCATCCCCACAACACTACTCTACACATTGAGTTCCTAATCCAAAAACACCATGTTAAACGTGTCCTAATAGATGGAGGATCTCGCTTGAATATTTGTACTTTGAAACTTCTCTGTGCACTAGGCTATTCAAAAAATGCTATTGATCCTAGAAGCAAAATCACAATAAAATCATATGATGATGAGGAGAGATCTTTTCAAGGGCTAATAGTGCTACCTATTCAAGTGGGACCAATTTTCAGAGATATAGTATGCCAGGTACTAGATGAGGAGCTAACCTACAACATACTCTTGGGAAGACCTTGTATTCATGACATGCAAGCAGTGTCATCCACATATTGCCAGTGTTTGAAGTTCCAATTCAATGGGTAGGAAATCACTATTGCAACTAATTCAAACAACCCCCAATATTGTAACACCCTCAAGACTACTCAAGATGATTTTGTGCCACACAACAGGGATACTACAATGCAGGGTTTATCAAATGATGGGAAACAACTAAATGTCTTGTAAAAGTGGTTTAAGAAAAAGGACCAATGAAAGGATAAGGATATCGGTGATGCTAATACCTCAAGTAAAGAAAGTACATCAAATACCATCCAAAAAAATTCAAGAAAGTCAACTTGAATCCTTATCAAAACAAGTCACCAAGATCCAATTGAAAGAAAAAGGAATGGGGGAATACTCATTTCAGCAATCCTTATGTTTATCACAAATTTCATCTTCTCCAAAGTCACATGGAAAACCATTGATATCAGGACAACAATCATCACAACCCACCACACTATTTGATGGAGCCTTTGTAAGAGCAGACAAATTAGTGGATGAGTTAGATGACAAGGAGGTTTTAAAATAGTTGTCCAAAGATGAAGAACCACCACAAGCATCCACCTCCCATATACAAATAGAGTAGTATGGAAAAGGAAAGACAATTATGGAAAAGATGGGATATGAAGGAAAAGGTCTGATCGATAAAAGGAAAGAAGGAATCATAGAACCAATACAACCTGTCACCATGCAAGCCAAAGATAAAATAGGATTGGGGTGTATAGAAGAATCTAGAGAAGAATCCAGAGAACAAGTTGTTGAAATAATCTTACAACTACAAGCTAGTTATGCTTGTGAGACTGATTCAAATGAGTATGAGTGGGATTCATTATCTGAAGACTCTTGTCATGATAAGAAAATTTATGTAGTCCAAAAGTATACACCCATACATGAGGAGGGTCAAAGTTCAAGATATAGACCACTTGAAATAGGATCACTACACATTGATGATTCTAGCGAAGATGATTAGACTTAGAGTGAAACAAATAATTTAGAGGAGAGTTACCTTATAGACATTGATTTTTCTATTGGAAAATTTGAAGACATTACCATCAGGACTCTTACTGCATCTGACTTTAGCCAATCCAACGACTCCTTACGTCTGATACATCCCGAATTGATAGATTGGGATCAAACTAAGCCATCTAATATCCCCTTCTTTTGAAATGATGAATCCATTGTCAACTTCCTCTATTCCACTAATCCTGAAATAGATTCCACCATTGAACATTGTAATGAAGCTTCCAACTAGGATGGTGTCAAATTTTCTAGCTGCAAAATGAATAATACATGGAATAGATATAATGGTGAAAAAAATTCAATAGTAGTATCACATCTAGAAAAAGTAAAAAAAAAGAGCATATCCAATAGTGAAAACCTCTTTGAGGTGCTGAAGGATGGAAGATTTGACACACTCCCTAAATAATTTCACGAACGATTTAAAATATTGGTTGAACCCACCCAGTCTATCAATATTGGCAATGAAGAAATAGTGAAGACTGTTCATCTATCAAAATCCTTGATAGATCACAAAAAAAATGGACTTCATCAAATTCTTCATAGAAAAGAAAATCAACTTTGCTTGGTCTTATGCTGACATGCCAGGGTTTGATCCAAAACTCATCATGCATCACCTATCTCTACTAACAGGAGTAAAAATGGTGAAACAAAAATTAATGAAAATGCATCCCCACATTATCATCTTGGTAAAGGAAGAACTGAAGAAGTTATTGGATGTTGGATTCATTAGACCAATCAACTATGCTGAGTGGATTTCTAATATTGTACCTATTTCCAAACTAGACAAAAGTATTAGATTCTACACGGATTTCAGGGATCTCAATAAAGCTTTCCCAAAAGATGACTTTCCCCTACCTAATATCGACATCATCATGGACTTGACTAGTGTACATTAAATTCTCTCACTTATGGATGTATTTTCATGGTATAATCAAATCAAAATTGCTTCTAAAGATCAAGATAAAACTTCCTTCACATTTCCTTGGGGCACTTTCTATTGGAGCATCATGCCAGTCGGGTTGAAAAATGGTGGACCCACATATCAAAGAGAAATGACCACCATCTTTCATGACATGATGCACACTTTTATGGAAGACTATGTAGATGATATGTTGGAAAAATCCTACACTAGAGAAGGACACCTAGAGATCTTAGATAATATTTTCACCAGATTGGAGAAGTTCAATGTGAGACTAAATCCCAAGAAATGTGTATTCGGTGTAGCATAAAATAAAAATTTGGGATACATTGTGTCAACTAAAGACATTGAAGTAGACCCTGCAAAGTTCAAAGCTATCATGGAGATTCCTCCTAAAAATATCAGCCAACTCATATCCTTGCAAGGAAGATTTCAATCTATCAGGAGATTTATTGCGCAACTAGCAGAAAAGACCCATCCTTTCAACCTTTTGCTCCACAAGAATGCATATTTCTGATGGGATGAGAAATTATGTGAATGAGCCTTCAATCAATTAAAACAGTATCTAATGAGTCCAACTGTCTTGATACCACCAGTAGAAGGAAAGCCACTTTTATTATACATAGCAATAACTAAAATACCATCAGGAGCCTTGTTAGCACATGAGGATTCAATAGGAAAATAAAGGGTAATATATTACATCAACAAAACCTTAAATATCTATGAGATCAATTACACCTTCATTAAAAAGGCCTGCTTCGCAGTAGTGTTTGCTACCCAACAATTGAGACACTACATGCTTACGCATACCATCAAATTGATAGCCAAGATAGATCCACTAAAATACCTTCTAAGAAAAGATAATATGATTGGAAGACTAGCTAAGTTGGCCATGATACTAAGTGAATTTGACATCCAATATGTTGATAGGAAGGAAATCAAAGGACAAGCAATTGTGGATTAGTTAGCTGAAGCACCATTTCAGGACAATCATCCCATGAACATTGAGTTTCTAGATGTTGATGTCCTAACAATTTCCACACAACCATGGGTCTTATATTTTGATAGTTCTTATACACAACATGGATCAAGAGCTGGAATTTTGTTTATATCACCATATAGACACACCATTCCCAAGTCTTATAGACTGATGTTCCCCTGCACCAACAAAAAAGTTGAATATGAAGTCTTGATCATTAGAATCAAAGTAGCAGTTGAGTGGAAGATCATAGAGTTACATGTCTATCGGGATTCACAACTAGTCATTAACCAGGTAAATGATGACTATCGAACAAAGGATAACAAGATGATGCCCTACAAAATAATGGTTGATGACTTCAAAAAGTACTTTGTGGAAATAAGATTTGAGAAAATTCCTTGAAACGACAACAAAGTCATTGATGCCATGGTAACCATTGTTTCTCTCTTGAAAATTCATGAGAAACAAGCTCATTACAAGTTCATGGTGGAATAATTGTTCAACCCATCTTATGACAACCTAGAGTTCCAAGCTATCTAACATCTAGTTGAGGTTGACACTTCCCCCTATAGGAAAATATATATGTACCTAAAAGATAACACCCTCCCCCCTAACCTATCTCGTAATAAAAAATGAAACTTCATTTGCCAAACCAGCCGACACACCCTTATTGCGGATGTCCTTTATCGACGAGGTCTTGATGGAACTCTCCTCTAATGTCTAGAACATGATGAGTCTGAAACATATTTATGGGAAGTACATGAAGGTGTTTTCGGCACTCATTCAAGTTATTTAACCCTAGCTAAGAAACTCCTCCGTTTGGGATATTACTGGCTAATTATGGAAAAGGATTCATTTCAATTTGTCAAGAAATGCCAAAAGTGCCACATTCATGGAAATCTCATCCATGCACTAGTGCAGGAACTTCACCCTTTTGCATCAACATGGCCCTTTTGTCAGTGGGGATTGGATCTAGTAGGAAAAATACACCCATCTTCATCCAACGAACACAAATTTATCATCACAGCCATGAATTACTTTATGAAGTGGATCGAAGCTATGCCTCTAACCACCATCATAGAAAAAAGAATCTCATCTTTCATCCTAAACTACATCATTTTTTCAGTATGGCATCCCTCAATCCATCATCACTGACAATGGACAACCTCTAAAAAATCAAGACATAACAGAACTTTGTGAGAAATTTCATATCCAACATCAATTTTCTACATGCCCTATTATCCTCAAGGCAATGGAAAAGTAGAGGCCTCAAATAAAAATATCCTGAAAATCTTAAAGAAAACCATCAACGATGTTGGGCATGATTGGCACGTTCAACTAAACCCTACTTTGTAGGCTTACAAAACTAGTATCCACACCCCATTGGGAGCAACACCCTATTCTTTGGTCTATGGACCAGATGTTATTCTACCTATTGAGGTTGAACTTCCATCACTTTGAGTGTCACTAAAAGGGATCATTTTAGATGAGGATCATAGGGTGTCTAGGTTAAGAGTATTGTAACTCTTCGATGAGCATCGTTAGCATGCAGTAGATCACCTGAAGGCATATCAAGAAAGGATATCTAGAAGCTACAACCACAAAGTCAAGCCTAGAACATTCTAGGTTGGCAATTTAGTTTTGAAAGAGAACCCCCGAAATCAACAAGATCGAGAGAAGAAGGAGAAATTTGAACCAAACTGGCTAAGTCCCTTTGTCATTGTGTCAACCTTCAAATTAGGAGCATATCAATTTTCTACACCATAAGGGGATTTGTTTGATGAACCCCTCAATAGCCTGCACCTCAAAAATTTCTACACTTTAATCATCCAGTGCATTAGAAAAAGGTCTAGAAAAAAATGGTTGCCTTGATGAAAACCTGGCAAATAGGCATCTTGGTAACAACAAAAAAATAAAAAATAAAAAGATCAAAAAAATCATAAAATCTGAAAAGTGCAATAAAAATAAGTAGTGAAAACCTAGCAACAAGCGCTATTTGTGATAGGTTAGCTTTTCCATCTATTTGAACATGTTGACCGTTCATTTTCACCATCCGCTTTTTCCATCCATCTACCTATCCTTTGAAAAGCATCATGTACATATCCTAGCATCACAGTCGTGTCTCACCATAGACTGGGGGAAAATTCCTGAACTCACTTGGGGCAACAAACATTGAGCTTGAACCAATAGACAAACAACAAGAAGACAAACACAACAACAAAAAATGATCATAACGCAACCCAACATTGAACGTCAATCACCATCAGAAATGCATCAAATATCCATATCATATCAAAATCCAAAAAAACATCAAAAGGTCAGTCAAAAAGTAAAGTCTTATTGAAATACATTGTCTCTGAGCTTAAACGTAAGCAAGTCTAATATTTGATCAGCCCCCGATACACCCTAGGTCACATCCTTTAGTGGTCCCTTGTAATTAGTTGTCATCTTTTGTCTGTTCATATCTTGGTCCCATAAATCAATTGAGTCAGTCAAACTAGGTGGTCTCTACATGGATAACATAGGCAAGGCTAATCTTTGATCATCCCCAAAGGCCCCTAGGATAGGTCTTTAGGTTAGGTTCTTATTCAAAATCCCAAAAAAAACCTAAAAATTGGAAAATCAAAAAATCCCAAAAAAATCAAAAAATCGAAAGGATAATGCTCTTATGAATCATGGGTTTATCACGTTAAACACAAATGTTCAATTGTAGTACTTGGAATTTTATTATCATATCTCTAGAGCCCCCCGATGATGTATCAAACTAGAGGATCTAGGAAGGAGTATGATTTTTCTTTATTTGTTGTCTATGAGTTGATCATTATTACTGTGCAAATTGTCGTGAGATGTGCACTACAAAGTATCACCGATGACATTTTGAATTTGCATAGGAAAAGGGTTACCTCTTGTCTATTTACACAATCAATGCTCAGGTCATCTCAATTTAATTATACATAGATGCTTGTGTTAACTTGCACTATCAAACACCATAGAAGTAGTACTCAGGTCATCATGGTCTAAAATATACCATTGATGCGTGTACCCACTTTCAACATTTTAAAGGCCCAATGATGATAAAAAGCATGATAAATTGGTTGATATGAATGACAAATTTTTCATATGAGATCTGCATGGGTATAGTAGATTGCATCCATGTTAGTTTTCATTTGTATTTATGGAATTTCCAAGCTACAACAATGATGTTATCTCTCTTATCAATGGATTGAGTACACTCGACATTAAACAAAAACACATCATACAATTGCATATCAGTTACATCATCATTTGCATGCATCAAAAAAAATTATCACATCATTCATCCATCCATGCATCACATCAAAATGTTTGAATCAAAAAACAAAAAAAGAAGTGCATTCCATCTCACTTGCAAAATCATATCATCTAATTCATTATTAATGGATTAAGAAATTGGTCCATTAAGAAGATTGAAAGAAATATCTAACAGAGTAAGATTTTCATGAAGAAAAAACTACTAAAAGGCATGATTGATTAAAAAGGATATAATGCCCTTGTTATGAACATCTAAAACTAGTAGTGAAGATGAATTTGTTATTACTCAAATCCAAGATTGATAAAGGACTAATTGGATATAAACACCACATGTCATTAGCATAATCACATGCATCTCACATAGCATAAAACATCATCCATAAAAATAGATCAAATCATCAACCATGCATTATCATATCATCATTGCATACATCCCACAGATAAATCATCACATAAGCATCATCATTACATAATCATCATAATTATCATGATCATCATCACAAATAAAAAATCACATATACATCAACAGAAACATGCATCATCATGTGATCATTTCTAATTATTTTACTCATCCATTGCATCATATTTGCATTAGAAAAGAATAAAAACATAAAAATCATAGGATCCATCACATGCATCACATAGGCATAAATCCATAAAACACCCTAGAATCATAACACATCAGTTGCATCATCATTTGCATCCATAGTATATCATAACATCAAAATCATTATCATAACATGGAAACTAAATGCATCATAGACATCTATCATCATATCAACACATAGATCATAATCAAATTGCATATCATATAATCTCAAAAAAATCATAATGTGAAAGTGTACAAGGATATCCCAAAAGTATGATGAGATACATCAATATCAAAAATGGCAATGTATCATAAAGTTTGAACACAAGAAGTACATAATCAATGTCACAATAGTGTATACATCACAAGATACTATGTCGAGCTCCCCCTAGGCAGTGTTGGCATCACGAAACCAATACCTCCTCCACCTAACAAACTTGCACTAGGATCTCTCCTATCTCTAGATAATGGTCGAGTAACACCCATGCTAATAGTCTGAGACTAGGATCTACTAGATTGAGACATTACAAAGCTCTCTTGTCACTTGGAAGGAACAAGCTCATGATATTTACCCCTATAAAACTGCAACTCTTGAGTAGTGTGTTGAATCTCTCTAAGGAACTCTGATGTACCAGTAGATGTTGTAGCCTGCTATAATATCTTAGTAATGCCCTCGACCTACTCTGCCTGATGTCTAAAGGAATCCCTCTCTATAGTAAATATGAAAACTTGTGCCTGTACCTATTGTATCTACTTACTATCTACACCTCTCTCACCCATCAGTACCTAAATTGATGCCCGAGCCTACACTAACTTGTCCTAAACTGTCCCAAACTGTTCCCTATCTTGCACTAACTCACTCTAAAAATTTTGAACCTGTGCCTATAATGCCTCTATCTATGCATGCTGATAATGAGAAGGGACTCCAATCTGAATCCTAGGAATCACCGAATGAGGTATGGTAATACTCCTCCTACATCTAGGAACTACAAAATCTAGAAAGGGATTGCCAACTACACCTGATGGTCCTATAGCTGAGCCACCACCACCACCATCAGCACCCTCATCATCCCCTCCATCATAAATATCACTCTCCACCTCCTTTCCATCCCCCCTCAATCTCACTACCCTCTCATCATCATCAACTAGTGGAACTGGCTCATCAGGACTAGATAACCTCGGAAAAGGATGTGTGTAGAAATACTCAGAATAATCCTTTATCATCCCTACATCTATCACCCATGGATGATAATTCAATACACATGGCACCAATGTTTAATATTTAGTATAAGGAACATCATAAGATACACAAGGTCCCCACTCTATCACATCCTATCGTCACCATGCATAATGGGAAACCCTCTGGGGAATTGTCTAAACTCATCCAAACTACTGACAAACTAGTAGATACAAATATATCTAAAGAACAAAATGTGTCCATCCAATCAAATATTGTGATAATAGCATGTATGACATCTCCACCTGATCCTTTGGCCACATCTCACAATCCAAGTATGGGCACCATGTCACAATCTGTAAATCATCTAAAGCACATCTCCAATAAGCTAATTTTCCTAGCTTATGCTAAACACGTGAACCACTATAACTAAATATATAGGGTATACATGTCAATCATTGTATATCTCCTAATGGTCAAGTGATTGATATATGCTCCCATGCCCATGTCTATAATAATGTAATCCTAGAAGAGAGGCTTGTCACCCCACAATACAAAACCTAGTACAAATCATGATACAAATGGGTTGACATACATGAACCCCATGCATATCTAGTCCCCTCCAATGTCATACACTCCCATACTTAGCCCAACCCACTAAAAATCCCTTTGACCTATGGCCAGGACAAAGGAATCCACATGGTAGAGGATCATATCTATCGACCATCTCTTGCCAAGGGACCCAATGACCTGAAACATGATCATCTTGGAAAATCCTACACAAGGCATTGGTCCTGCCCTACTATACTCTATTGTA
>VDFB02160868.1:0-14746 GCA_007258455.2 Sequoia sempervirens | reverse complement strand
TTAGTAAAAATTTTAGCAACTTTCAAACAAAGACTCTGCCCTATGGAGAGCCCGCACACCAGAGGAGAGTTGTGGAATGCCATGAGCTACAAAGTATGCACTAAAAAGGATTTGGTGATGAGTCTTTGCAACTTTCAAAGCCAATACAGTGGGCGTGTGTAAAGTTAAGTGGCGTCAAAATTTCTAAAGCACGCCATGGGAATAGTGGCGTTTGAACTTACAGGATACACAAAATGGTTTGTTGAAAATGCTTTAGAAACTTTCAAGTTTTGCAGACACAGTCCACAACCCGCGCCAGTGAAGGAGATGCTTGTGCAAGGAAAACAGATGAGGCTCGATGGTCGTGTCTCTAAGATTTGAAATTTGCTGCAAATATACAAATGATTTATTGAAGATGCCATAGAAACTTTTGAGACAAGGCCTGTGTTATGCACGATGTGAGGTTAAAAAGAAGCCACCACGCAGAAGGAATGCCACGCACATCATAATGCATGGAGCTCGATGAGGGCAGATCTATTTGCAAAGGGAATTAAGAAGCCCCCGCGGTTTGGAGCAGGGCATGGACTTCCATCAAAACATAATGAATGGTGCCTGAAGCTGAAAGCAGGGGGTCGATGCAAATCTGCTCATGGGATCGAGTTGTTGACAAAGCTTTTGAAGCTTTCAAGTAAATACAAAAGAAATGGCCACCATGAATGCCTGCAAAAATTCCAGAGCATAGAGAATACCCGAGAAAATGAACTTAGGGCAAAAATATGAGAGCAAAGAAGCTGAGAGTTAATCTACAGTGGAGATTAAGGAGGTCAGATGCAACATAATCTGAGCCCTTCCCTGCCAGCTCGCGGGTTGAAGGTGCTCACTTCTTAAAACCCGCGAGATCAGCGTAGGGCTGACACGTGGCACTGGGTCTCGTGTCTTCATGGAGAACTTGTGCTCTTGACAGGGAGGTCACAAGTTCAAATCCTGCAGGGGGTAGGGTATGTACACCTCGTATTGTGGAGCACGAATTAGGTGCCTCCCCCATATTGGGGGAGTACGAGGGCCTCGTATTGTGGAGCACGAGTTAGGTGCCTCCCTCATATTTGGGGGAGTACGAGGAGTCCCATATACTCATGGTATCGTGGACTTAAAAAGGACCTTTACCTTTTGGAGCGGAAGGTCTCAATGCACGTATGAAATATTTAAATGAGACCGATGGTTTTTTTTTTTATGCTTTCATTTTAAGGGAGAAAAACATTTGAAATATTAAATGTTGCCCGACTTTACCCCACTAGCACACTATTTTAAATTATGTGCTTGTTAAATTTGGAGAGATAGCGAGGTGTGAGAGAAGCAAATAAGAGGTGGGCCCCCATGAGTTTTAATGTGCCCTGCGGAAATCTTCAAGGAAAAAATATTGAAGTGTGTAGAGGTATTTTATATTAACTAGCACTTTGCAACTCGGAGGGGGTGCAAGGGTTACGCAGATAGAAAAATATAGAGAAGTAAGAAGGGGAGAGACATGCAAATTAGTACTTGTATGGACATCATTAGCAAAAGAAACAATGTTAGACATTAGAAGATAGTAGTAGGTAAATATACAATGTGATTATACAATGTTTGAATCTCAATATAGATTGAGAACATGAATCATTACATTTTTTTTGGAATAGATGGATATATTGCATGATGTTTGCTTCAATAGTGGTGTTGTTGTAGGAGTGTACATGGAATGCAGTGGTGGGTGCATGGAATAAACAAATTGGTCAATGGAAATGCAAGGTATGGAAAGGATGGTAGGGGGTGTTATTTGGAGTGCGTGTGGGTATCTGGAGAATACTTTTATAATGGTGGTGCAGTGAATGATTACAATCCATATCAAGAAATTTACCATAAGCAGGTGTAAGGTGTACATCGAATGTCGATCAAGATTAGGAGGATTCAGAATGTGGGGGGTGGTGGGTAAACATGGATTTGGTAGGTGGTACATGGATGAACTAATTTAGTTTGCATAAGGTGGATGGAGTGTTGGATCTATTGTGGATGGGGTAAGATGCATGTACCTCTTTTGCCACATGTAGGTGTTGTGGATGCAGACATCTCGATTAGGGAGCCATAAGAGTCCTTATGATAAAGTGTTGTTGTTAATGCATGGTTATTATGAGATTTGGATATCATGGATGTCCCAACTTATGATGGTGTACATTAACGGTTGATAGTTTGGATTTTCTTTTTCCAAACTTGGGAGGTGAGCAATGGTAGGTGGATTTGGTGATTCGTTTGGGCCAAACTATGTGCATATGTGTTTTTTGGTCGCTATTGAAGCTTTCCTGTGCACTATTGGACTTTTTTTGATGGAAGTGCTTCCGTTCTTGATTTTTTCCCCATAGTTTCTTTTACTGATGGAGGTTGGTAGGGATGTTTTTGTGTTGTATTTTATGGTATCCATCTGCATATTATTTGTCCAATTTTTTATTTATTTGGCCCTTTATTTATTTTGGTGGATGGGATGATGTGTGAATCATGGTTGAAGGTATGAAGTGTGGTAGCATTGATAGCGGTTTTATCATAAGGACTCTACAGTCTCCCAAATGTTGACTCTTCTTTTTTGTGGAACAACTACATGTACATTTAGGAGTGAGCATCTCATGGGTGGATGGAAGAGTAGGTGGTATATGTATATGGTTTATTGGATGTTCGGATTCTTGATCTTGATTTTGCGTGGTGTTGCCTGAAATATGCTTTGGTTCATGTTCTTGACATGGATCAATTTGGTAGGATGGATTGTATGCAAAGGGGTTTGTTGTATTTTCATGGAGGCATGGGAAGTGGCTCAATATTTTATTGAATGTGATACAATCTTTGTATGTCCTAAAAAATGACCAATACTTTGGGAGGATTCTCTAGCTTGGAGCAACCAGTTGTAGGAGTATATGAAGCTAGAACATCCACTTGCATGTGATTGCAAATGCGCTATCTTGGAGCAACCATTTGTAGGAGTATACGAAGCTGGAACATCCACCTACATGTGATTGCAAATGCGGGGTAAGTATAGAAATAATAGTTTCTATGTATATCAATATGGTAAGGTGGAGATAAAAAAAACAAATATAGCTTTCTTGAGGGAGTGGGGTGTTAATGTATGTGTACCTGTACTCATCATAAAGAGAGAAGACGTCGTCAGAGCTCTTCTTTTTTCTTGATAATTGTGAATGGATTATTCTTCATTCTTGAGTATCGATCAAAGGTAAATGGTGGGTCGATCCTAAGTCCGTGTATTGATTTAACTCTAGATATAGCTGTAAAAGTTAATCCTTGTCTTTCTTTTTTGCCTATATCGATTGTTGCTCTTTCGATTGTCATTCCTTGGGATTTATGTATTGTAATTGCCCATGCACTGCAAAGTGGTAATTGCCTCTGAGCACCTAGTGATATGGGTGATATAGGAATAGTTTTTGGGGCATGGATGCTCCAAGGTGGGCCATTGTAAGTATCAAATTTTACTACCACATATAATGGTAAATCTGGTGGTTTGGAGCTTTCTGTGTATACAATATCTACAACTTGTCCAAGAGAACCATTTACAAGGCCTGCTTGAGTCCATAGGTTTGTAGTTAGCATGATGCGTTGGCCTTTACAAGAGTAGGAGTTCATGGGGAAGCTTGTCAGCATCATTGTCGATCTTTGATGGTAGGGTTGTTTTTATTGCAATACTAAGTGCAATAGGAAGATTTAATAGCTGTATCATTTTTTTGTTGTGTGTTCCAACCAAGTCATTGGTCGGGAATAGGTGCATTGCTAGGTCGAAAGACTTGTTTTCTTTGTGTGATAACTCTTTGTTTGTGCGACGCATTAGTAGCTCCCAATCTTGTTCAGTTGGTTCTGCATTACAGATGTTTTGTAGAGTTCTTCGAAAGTCAATTTGAGCTTGTGTGTCTCCATGTTGTCGAAATATTTTTTCTAGTGTGATAACAATAGTGAATTGTTCCCAAAGGGCTTTCGCATCTGTGTGGGCGACATATATAGGTTTGTCCATTACAGGAGGTAGCTGTGCAAAGTCACCTACAAGAATGATAGATCTTCCACCAAAGCATAAGTGTTGTTGGTGGGGGAAAGCCTCGCGTAGCCTAGTATCGATTTTTAAGAATAATTTTGGGCCTAGAAAGCTTAGCTCATCAACTAGGAGGTATTTTATGTGTCTCATGCTATGTTGGAACATTGCAAGCGACTGACCCTTCAATGGATGCATTTCTTTGATTGGAATCTTCAAGGCAGAATGTATAGTTGAAGCATGTATGTTGAATGTTGCGATTCCTGTAGGAGCAACAACAAGGAGAGGGCTATGTTCTTGTGGCACTAAATTGGAAAGGGAGTGTTTAATGCAATGAATAAGATAGGATTTTCCATGTTCCTGTCGTGCCTTGTATGATCATGTACAATGGTTTTTCTATTTCACAAGAATTGTAGTGGTCCAAAACAAGTGTCAAAGCGAGTTGTTGTTTGGGAGAGAGTGGATATGGGAGGTCGCTAAACTCAAAGGGTGTTGGGCTGTCATGTTGGTCCACCTTGTTTGTGCATATGAAATGCTCTACAGTTTCATGTAACGGTTGAGGTATTGTACAGGCATTCCACTTGTGGCAAGTGTCAAAGTCACGTCTTCCAAGCATATCGAGGGAATTAAAATTCCCGCTAGTACCAAGACCCAATTGTGATAAGAACTCCCATTCATTCAATTGAATTGTATTGCCTATATTGTTTTCATCTTCTGGCTCCTCTTCCTCTTCTTGACTTACTTCTTCATCAACTATACGGTCAACATGCCACACACAATATTTACGTAAATTCATCTCCTTCCAATTTGCAACAATTTTCTCTTTCTCGATACCAATGTCTGCTTCAATGTTGCGAAAGTGCTTGTAAAGAAGTAGTTCACTCCAACAAAATGTTTCAAAATGTTTTGAATCCTCCTTTGGAATAGCAGTAAATCGAGGGAAGACATTGATAATTCCTTATGTTTCCTTTCTTTCCACTTGTACTCTTTGCGACTTGATGAGAATGAGAATGTTCGTGCAGATTCAAGTAGTGTTACTTTATCCATTTCAAGAGGACGTTGTGTGTATTTATGGATGTAGGTCAGCTCCAATGCATTTTCGTTTCGGTTTGTTTGGATTCGGTTGAAAACTTTTCTACCAACATTAAGCACCATAAAATCACGATTACAAACAACAAGGGGCAACTTTTGTAACATATGGCACGTTTCTTGTGCACCTATATCACGATCAGCAATAATTTCGGACATGAATTTTTTGTATGCTGCAAGTGCCTTGTCTTGGGGTGCTTGCTTTTGACATATGCATGTCAACATATCAAGGCAGCTCTCAGATTTTCTTTCTGCCTTCGCGGCATATTTTGCAATGTACTTTAGAACTAGTGTTTTTGAAAGCACGGGCTGACAATCCATATTGGCCCTCCATATGGAAAGCATTGCTGGACTATGTATATTCAATCTATCATCATTACGTGCAGGGCAATAGGTTTTTTTCCCAGCTTCGTCACTGCACAATGAAGAGTTGGTACATTCAGGCCAGGGTGCACTATAGCGACACTCCATGTTGTTCCCTTTCTTGCGAAGGCAGGTTGATTCAGAACACTTGGTATGTCTTTGGACACGGTTAAGTAACTCTTCATAGTCAGTAAGTGTGTTTGTATCAAATATTTTGGGTGTTGTTAGTAAGCATGGATCGTCTTGCGAAGATCGATGGAATGTGTTGCTTCTATCTCCCAGATTTTGAGGATTCCAAGCACTGACATATCTATCAAAGAATGATTTTGCTATGTCTACATCTGTATGATTGCTCCAGTTAAGAGTGTCCATGTTTGGTGCACCCTCAATCCAAAGGAAGCCATGTACATGTGCAGACCCTCGATGTTGCCACTCATATCTATACCAGTAGTTTGTTGTGCAATATAGTTTCTCTAAGACTTCTTCACGAAACACTGTGAATCTTTGATGCAAGTATAAGGATGTGGTATGTGGGTTCATAACAATGTTATCTATGCGATCTTTATTGTTTAGTGATGTTTGGGTTGCCCCCTTTGTAAATAGTTGATGTAAATCAGGCCATTTGGTGTCTGCAGCACTTAAGGTGAAGAATAGTGTTGGGGAGCCTATTTGGTTGATCATGTTTGACAATTCACCACGAGACTTATTCCAATATGCTCGTGTCCCTCTAAGGGATGATCCGTAATGCATCAGTTGTTCGGCTAGTTTAGTGTCAGGCAATGTTTGTATATGGAGGCGAAGGTTGTCTATGGTAGTTGGTATGCAGTCCTCAGCATTTTTCTTGACAAAAATGGAGGCAACACCTTGGCTTCGGTGACGCATCAATAGATTCAAGACAAAATATCTAAACCTTGGGTGCCTTCCAAATCTATTATCATGGAACCTCATTAGGTGCAACACATATTCATGCATTTCAATTTGTCTATAGCGAGGTTGTAAATGTAATGCATTGCCATTGGGAAACAAAGAAGGAAAAGCCATGTCTAGAAGTCCTTCAGTATTGTATTCATTAACTGGTGATGACTCAAGTGTTGGCCAATCTATAATGGTGTGATTGTGATCTCTAACTTGCAATGTTTCTTTTATGATTTCTAGTTCACGACGTTTATTTGGTAGCCTAGCCATGAAGGATGAGGAGCAAGTGAATTCAGTGTCGGGTGAGTCTGCGTTAAATTTGGAAGCACTAATTGGAGCAACAATATTGTGATCGTCAGCATTAATGTTATGAAGCATAGTGGAAATGTCTGTATTTGTATCAGGGAGCTCCTGAAGGGATGCAAAATCCACCTCGACATCTTTGTAATATGGGTCATTTGTGATTTTATATTTCAGTGCAGCCCACACACGATGCCTACTTACATAGCAGTCATAATGGTCACCTCTTGTATTGGTTCTTCGAACCACCAACACATCCAAGTTTTCTATTTTATTTGGCAAGTATTTTGCTATGGTGTTGATGTCCTATGGGAAACAAATTGTGTGGCCACTATATTTGTATTGGCCTCCATGAGCATGTGTTACTTGTATTATTGGATTGACTCGTGCTATTAACATTTCTTCGACTTGTGTTAGTGTTTGTAGCTCGTACGATTGTACTCCTGGGTCCATTAAATTAGTTGTTGAGAAACAATGTCTACCTGTCTCACAAAAGCATCTATAACAAACTAGACTAGCTTGTGTTGTGTTGGTACAGATTCCTGCGTAGCATTCATGGAAAATTGTGCAAGTTGGTAAGTTGGATAGTTTATCTAGTTTTGAACGAAATCTTTTTGAAGCGTCTATAAAGTTTTGTTAAGAATGCGGTGAGCTTGTGGATTGATTTTGTCGTGTGTGCATTGTTTCATATGTGCATGCTGACAAACCTATGTCAAAAGTGTGTTTGTTTTGGGATGCACATTTGTATGGCTCAATGTTGTGTTGGTTTGACTGAAAGAAGGGTGGTGCATTGGCTTCTATTGCTTGTTTTCCTATGCATTCGAAATGATGACGAATGCTGATTTCTTCTTTATGTTGCATGTAGTAGTTATGAGTTCTTTTACGGGATTGTATGCTTTTAGGGGTAGAGGTCGCCATCTATAAAGGAAATATGAACTATAATTATCAAATGAACAATTACAAATACATACAAAATTGAAGAAGGTAAACATTAATGTTGATGAGTTCTTCGATCATTATATTCTTTGAAAAGTTGTTGAGATACAATTGGTATGCTATATACATGAGTAATTTGGTGGAAGAAACATATCACAGTATTTTCATATTTTCATAACAGCAATATATTCAATATACATGTGATTTTGAAATTCCATGTATGGAATGAAAAGTCTAGAAAGTATACTATATAAGATGTTACAAATTTTCATATACATTATACGAGTGCTTGAGGTACATCTAAACACTAGCAATATGAGACATAGTAGTGATTTCACTCAACATGAGCAAATTCTCTGCAACAAAATCCAGCTCGTCGACCTTTGTGATTGTTGATTTGACCCGTCCTTGAGCAACACTTGAATCATACGAATTTGTGATTGTGAAGATAAATTGCTTGAATAACACTCCTTTCACTATGGTTTCAGCTTTAGTTTCTGTTCCAGAATTGAATTGTAGCATGTATAAATTATCTGCAGACATTCCAAGGAGTTTTTTAGCTGGTTCTTCAAAAGCAACAGCCCATAATATTCCTGTATGATTTGCGAGCTTTAGCTGGAGTATGTATCTATAGGTACATTTAGGAGTAGTAGCTTTGCACTTGGAACAATACCATGTTTGATCATCATTCTGTACAAATTTCTTTTTACATTGTCTTCCATCTAAGTCAAGGGGGCAAGATGGATAGCATAATGAATTTGTTTTTATGTATTGCACTGATGCTTTTAGAGTGCATTGGAAAGTTTTTTTCACACTGGTAGTTTGCTCTTCAATATCAGCAATTGATTTCCTCATAAGCACGAGAGGTGCATCCAATGGTTGTGTATTCAATGGAGTGACATTAGCCCCATTTTGTTCAAACCATGATTTGAGTTGTTCAGCCTCCTCTATTCTTGGGTTTACAAATAGGTGGGTGCTTGCCAACGTGCTTATGACCTTGCCATTATACTCAGTGACACGGCCATTTTTTATTGCAAGTACAGACACATGTTTTAAGTGATAGCTCTCCTGCAGTTGCTTGCCTTCCTTTTCAGTTGTTGGACCCCATAAAGTAATATTAATGGTAGATGAAGAGGTATCTATCAATTTGATGCTCCTTCGAAGAACTTCAGTCCCATCCCTCCTCCTTATGGTTGAGCTTGGGTCCACACATATGACTATTCCAATAACATCAACAAGGATATTATTGTTCAATTCTAAAATGTCCTTAAAGGGTGTGAAGGAGAACTTATGTTTGGGAATTGCAAGGTCATCTTCTGAGTGAGAAATTTTGGATTCCTCGACTAAAAGAATTTCAAGCTGGCTATTCAGTTTGTTGTACAACCTATTAGCTGACTTAATAGTCCCACCAGATATTGTATATACTTCTCCAAAATGTACATTCATGTAATGAAGGTTTGCAACTTCATTAAAGCATGTTATTCGTATTTCAGTGCACTCACAATCAACAATATCAAAAGAGAAGACCTGCCCTTGTCCCTTTTGTGTGTTGAAGTGGTGCATCTATTTTTTCATGGTAACATGACCCTTTATAAGCCACCTTGTCTGAAATGGATTCAAATTTCTAATAGGCGTAATATTGGATGGGGAGTCTTTCTTTTGTAGGGAAGAGGATAACCCAAATAGTGCCCTTTGAGTAGGTGGCTTTGTCACCATAGGAATGTTACTCATGCTCGTAGATGGAGTAGTTGAGTTTGTAGAAGTTACTTTCTGGACTTGCTCTTCAAACAGGTAGGCAGGTTGACCAATGATGTCATGTTGCAAACATGTGATTTCTAATTTGGAGATGACTATCCACCTATAAAGATTAAACGAGTCAGTATTTTGAGTACAATTAAATGTGGTAGAGCTGATAAAAATGCTAGGCTACAAATTGGTAGTTGTGAATTTTGTAGATATGCATGCAAATAGCGTGGCTCACCTTGAATTGCAAAGAACAGGGCAACTGTATCCTATCAATTTGAGTATAGATCCTTTCTGGAGTTCTTTAGAAGCTATGCATTGGTTGTACTTTGTTGGAAGTGTTGCCTTCTGCTTATGTACCCCATCGGAGAGATCCACTCTATATCGATCAACCAATTTGAGTGCATGGCCAAACGGTGCAATTTCTAATGCTTGTAGATGGGGTTGCAAGTTTAGGTTACCATTATTCATCAGCTTGATTGCATCCTTAGTCAAGGAATATTTTGTTAGGAGAGGTGGTTGCGGTACTATAACATTGTTATCAAGGCTTATAGGCATGGCTTGTACTTGTTGGGTTTGCTGTTCAAAGAGGTTGGTGGGCTCACCAATGATATCTTGCGGCCCACATATGATTTCTAATTCTGATATGACGATCCACCTATGAGTGTAAAATAAAGAAGTATTATCAATAGGATGATATGTAAAATAATGGAGTTCATGAAAGATAATCTAAAAGTTTTGATTTTGCATATTGTAGCAAATTACTAAAATATGATGGCTCACCTTGAATTGCAAAGAACAGGGCAGCTATATTTAATGAGTTTAACTATAGAGCCCTTTTGTAGTTCTTCAGAATCTATGTGGTGGTTGTACTGTTTTGGAAGTGTAGCCTTCTGATTATGCACCCCATCAGAGAGTTGTAGTATATAGCGATTGGTTGGTTCAGGCCCATGTCCAAACATTGAAATATCTATTGCTTGTAGATGGGGTTGTAGGTCTACGTTTCCATCATGGATCATCTTAATTGCGTTCACAGTCAAAGAAAACATTGTGGCAAGAGAGCGAACTAGTCCTTGCAAAAGTAAATTGTAGTTGGCAGCTATTACTTACTTTCAATGATGTATAAAAAGCATACTTTGTGAAGTGTGAAATTAATATGTTGTATACCCAACAAAATATACTTAACTAATTCGATAATATTTCAGAAAGCAACAATGTTCTTGAATGCGACCATACAAGTAGTAGTTTAAATAAAAGTGTGTATAGAAGTTACATAGAGTAAAAGTAAATTTAGAATAATACCTGTAAATGTGATTTTGAATAGGTATGTATATCAAAATAGTGGCCTTTGGAAGTTAGCTTGCTGCACTTGTAAGGAAAACAAAAAGGGAGAGTGTAGTGAGTAAAAAATTAGTTCACGCTATTAAGTAATCTAACTAAATTGGATGCACTCTAAATGTTTAGATCTGCATTCTATGCTAAAGGAATAAGAGGAAACGTGCTTTCTAACAAATGAGTATAAAAGTAGTGCATTAATAGCAAGGGATAAACAACGAATGAGAATACAATAAGATTAAAGAGAGTTACTTGGTTCATAAATGTTTTAACCTATTATTGGAGAGCACTAATTTTATGTGGATTGTGTTCTGGTTGAGGATACATCTATCATGTATGTTAATATAGTATACTAGAAATGTGAAATATGTTAAAAGAATGGAAGTGAGTACAATATTATCGTTCTACTAAGTGATCAAATTTTAAGGAATGTAGGTGAAAAAATGAGACAATTATTGAAGGAGAGATATAGCATTTGTTGGCGATATATATTTGTTGGAGTGAACACAATGGTTAGACTATGCTTAGTTGAAGTCAAATGAGGAAAGGTTTGCAACACATTATATGCAAACTACTATTCTTAATTATATGCAATTGAACATGGCATTTGTTTTTTGGAATTTCGACATATGGGTCAAGTAAAGATATACAAAACAAAAGCAAAAGTCAAGAACCAAGATGCAAAATGATAGCGAGAGAACAATGTATACATATTTTTGAAGCAAAAAATGTGTTACATGGTATTGTAGTAGGTGACATATTGGATCTTTTTATTGCGAGGAGAAGTGCCTTGTTCATAGTATATTGGAGCTTACATTTGTTTAAGGGAGTTACAAAATATCCAACTATCCATAAGTTGGTAAAAGCTGAAGTTATATCGTTATATCAAATACTATATACACATTTATAGCAATAACGTATCTTAGGCATGGTTCAAGTAATTTTGGAACGCTTCTTTAATGTAGATAGAGCCACCTTGTCCGTAGTACTCATCCGCTTTCATTTCACGAAGGAAAGTAGAAAATGAACTCAACTTCTCACAAGTTGAATGGAACTCATGTATTGTTACTTCCATTGATTGAATGTCCAGATCTTGGACACTTTGCATGTTTTGAACAGTGGCCTTTGCTTGTTGTATCAAGTCAAGGCAACTAACTGTAATGTCATTTGCAAAATCTTGTATCTGACTTGTAGAGTTTCAATTGCCATTGATTGACGATGTCGAATTGGCTGACAACATTGGGCCACTGGAACTACTAGAGATGTCAATAATCTCCATTGCCATTTGATTGACGATGTTGAGTTGTATCTTACAACCTATGCTGCAATAATATATGTGTTTGTTTAGTGGTAATTTATCATTTTTTACAATTCTACTTATGAATAATAATTATTGCTAATATTCTTTTTTAAAAGACAATTATATTTATTAAATTATAATATTCTTAATATGTAACTATCTATCTACATATTTAAAAGTTAAATAATAATACTATTGAAATTTACATATATATTGTAAATAAATCATTAACTATAACTTTTCCATACTAGAGAATACCACATTAAATAATAAAAAAAGTAACTTAACTATAATTGTTCAATATCAATTGATCGTTGATAACTTTAATTGGCCAATTCTAATAAATATCACAAAAAAAAAAACTATATTACTATAAATGAATTCAAAAATAATTCCTATAATTAATGTAAATAATATTAAATAATATTAATGTAAAATATATATATTCTTGTTTGTTAATGGATTAAACAACCAAAAGACAAAAAAATGTTAGAATTGATGAATTTACAAACATGAGATTTTCTGGAGAGGGCAAATATTTAAGACACCAAATTGAAAACATGCAAAGAGTTGAAAGATTAAGGTTTAATGTTATACAGTGAAAACTAAGATCAATGAAAATGTCAATACAATCTAAATCAAATCTTAAAACAATATATTTAACATACCCAAGTACAATAAAATAAAACAAAAGATAAAAATAAATAAAATGCACTTTTCAACCTTAAAAAATAAAAATATAATAGTACCTATTTTACTTCATTAAATCTAAAACACAATATTTTACAATTTAAATTGCACTTCTATAAATGAATTCGCACTCCACATAACTAGTTAATAGATTTCTACTTTTAGTCATAAATATATATATATATTTTCTATAGAAAATGGACAAAGATGGGCTACATTATTCTTAGTATATTCTAGAATAGTGAAATGATAGCCTAAAAGAAAATTTTGATTGGAATTTAAGTACGCCAATTTATCTTGCAAATCCTTATTTAATACTTTTTAAAACTAAGATACATACTTTGTGCTTCTCTTTAGTGGGTCTGGTGGTAGTTTTAATCTTAGACTTTATTTGCAATTAGACAGTAACGGTGGCTTTGGATTAGTTGTACACAAAGAAAATATAAAAGAAATGGGAAACACATCTTCTCTAAATCTGTTTGATTCATGTAAGAGAGCTTAGCAGTTTGGGTTGTGCAAACCTTATTTTGGGTGTGGTCCTTTGAGTCTTTAAACAAATTGTAACTATCATGTTTGGAATTTTTAATTTAACACAAAATATAATTAGTTTGTCTTAATATATTGCTTCTATTCTCATGATAGTTATGAATAAAAAATTAAAGGCACTACAAAATGCTCATTTGAAATCAGACAGGTATATCTCATTATTTTATTTCTTTTTAAAACAAAAGTCAAAGATAGACCGAAATAGCCATAGTTAAAAAAATAAAAAAGGACATAATTTAATAATTTCTACACCATGTTCCTCTCTTGTGTGAATGCCATCATATTTTGTTTTATCCGGTAATGGGATTTGGGAGACATATATATACTCTTAACTTTACTTCATGGCAAGAGATATTTAAGCTATGCCCTTGATTATTTGATGAATTACTAATAGCACTTATATCTCAGGGTCCATGAATGGGCAGTTCAAATGATTTATGATAGTCTATGTATTCTTAAGTGCACAATTTACTCTCCCTTCAATATGCTTTTAGTACATACTCAACTGTTCAAGAGTTTACAAAATATATCTTTCTTTGGATAACCGTAGCAAGCTTGATAACAATGATGAGAGGTAGATTCAATTTGTCAATATGCAACCAAATTAAACACAAGAATATGAATTCATTTTCCTTGTAGAAGCATGTGTGCAGATCAGGAAAAATGTGCAATATAGAAGAGAATAAATATCAGATGGGGAGAGGATATGACTGTTTTGCACATAATGTGGAGGAGGAAAGAGATCAATTTCTTAATATATTATCTGCAAGCAGAGTTAGAAACTATTGTATGACTTCCCAATGTGAGACCAAGTTAGTATGCAATATAGTGGACTGCAAAATCTTGCAAAAAAGGTAACGTATTTGATGATGTACTATGTTCTTGAAGGAGTAATTGTGGATTATATCTATAAATAGCATTTGTTATTTATCTATTAATAGTTACATAATCAAGATTCTCTTCAAGAAGAAGGCAGGTTGACAACCTGTATGCATGGACAAAATATATTAAACACCTGTCAATGGATGAGAAATCTAGATTATATATTAAATTGGCCTTGTTGAAGAGGACAAACCTATCATAGAAGGCCATGTCCCCGCACAGTTAAATTAATAAAAAATCACTTTGCGAAATTTGAATGCCTGCATACTTTCCACGTTTTGAGCTGCATGTCTTCCAAGTTTCTCTCATGTGAATAGATTGAAATAGTAGCTATAAGGACATAGGGAGGTATGTCCACACCGTAATGGAGGAATTTAATCCCCCTCTTCGCATTAATCACCCACAAGAAGGGACGAGGGAAGGGCACGCATTGAGGCAAATTTAATAGCTTGAATGGAGACCCCTAACCTATTTTCAGATGGCACGCAGAGAAGAGAGCAAAAGGAAGGGATGGGGCCAAGATTCAATGTGGAGGCACAAAGGCATGAGAATAATGGGGGGTATGAACTCCTTTAAAGAAACGAGGTCTCATGGAATACCATGATTGTAGGATATGC
>VDFB02160867.1:0-18696 GCA_007258455.2 Sequoia sempervirens | reverse complement strand
AGGCTCTGTGGGTAGAACATGAAGGTCAAATGCGGGACGCTTGGGCTTTCACCAAGTGAGAACCATAGGATTCCCTCACAGACACAGAACAAAACTAGATGGCACCACAACAGGGTGAGAGGAAGTGTTAGGTTGAACAATAGAAGATGAAGGAGAATCTCTGGACCACTTCTTTTCTTCCCTTCTATATGCCTTGGTAGCATCACTGTCAGCTTTTAAGCAAGCCCTATGTGAAACAACATAAGGCGATGAAGACTATCTCACTCTTAGTGTTAAGTGTTGTCTCTTGTAATTCTGATAAGTTCGGTACAAAAGGTCCTTTCTAAGTAGAAGAGGAGCAATGGGTGTAGGCCAAGAGTAGTCTAAGGTGCATCTACCATGAGCAACCAGTGGTTTATAATCGGTGTCATGAATCACATGCACAAAACCCTTGTGGATAAATTTTAGAAATTCATGCATGACCGAGGGTATGACATTCATAGCCACTAACCAGGGGATACCCAACTTCACTCTAAAGAGTTCAGATCTAGGGATTATTTTAAGCAGAATTTTCATGGATTTAGGTCCAACCAAAACTGAGCAGGTAATGCTACCCAAAGGAGGTATAGAGAGTTCATCATGTGTGCGAATGGTGCTTATGGGTGCATCATACCCATATTTATGCAAAAAATTTATTAGCATGATCTCCTCAGTTATAATGTTTACTTGAGATTTTAGATCAATGAGAAAACTCGCTACAATGTTTCCATTGATTCACATAGTAATGTAGAGGGAGATGGTTCCTTGTTGAAACCCATTAGTAGATCCTGTGAAGTGAAGGTTATACCATTATCACTACTCACAGGTTGTAGAGAGGGGATAGATTGATGCAAGAAAGAGGCCATTACACACACTAGATGACACTTTCATAGAGCCCCCTAAAGGTGACAAGATAGGATAGTGACCCAACTAAGGTTTTGTTACACAACACTTTTGGAACCTTCTAGCTTTACCTACTATGGGTCACAGGTTGGGTTGCAAGGTGAGGATCCCCACAATGCTCCTAGAATACGAGAAAAGGGTCTTTTAGTATCACAAAATGGAACCAAAATGGGTCACGTTGGGTTCACCAAAAAATTAAGAGAGGGGGACCAACCATGTTCAAGGCCCCAAGTCCTAGAGAGCCAAGAGTGGAAGGATGCCCTAACTTACCTCACTCTAAAGGGATGTTTCGAACAAGGGATGAGAATGATGAGGACTATAAGGTCTTTCAATCACCCTGTAGACCCAAAATCTAGAATGGGGCTAGGCAAGCTAGTTTTCAGATTCAACACTTTATCTCAGGTATCTCTCTACCAGAGGACGGAAGTGTAGTTCTAGGATGACAACGTGGCATGCTGGCATCTCTTAGGTGTGCTGACGTCTGTATGATCAGAGGACCAAAAAGATAATGTGAACCACCAGAAAATAGGCTGATAGCCTAGATAGTCACTTCCAAAGGGCCAAAATAGAGTTATGAAGTAGGAAAGATACAAACGGATATGATAGAGTAAATATATGATGGTTAAGGTGACAAGAATGATCTCACAAAGGTACTCTTTCTCCAGCTAGCTCTAAATGTGTGTCCACCTACACACAAAACAAAGGGAAAATTATTGGGGCCTATGTAGGGGCTTGCCTCAATTAGACCCCTGTTTTGGTGTTTCCACCTCCACAGACAACCAAGATTGCAACAATGGAGAAATATATGATAAAGAAGGAAAGGAAATAAAGAATATAATAAACACTACAAAACAATAATGTGCTACTCAACCAAATTGTAGAGGAGAGGAGTGAAAATGCTTACCACCTCCACCAAGAGCTCACTAGCTAATGAAGGATAAAATGAGAGGACTCAAGCCCCTGATGTAATGTTGTTGTTCCACATTTTCTCTACAAAGTTGATGGAGTGTTGTTGTTGCTTCTATGGGAATGATTAACTCTAAGAGAATTGTAGCGATATTGTGTAGAAAGCTGAATTGAATTCTTGGAGAAATGAAATGAAGGAATAAAGAGTTTTTTTGAAGGTGTGATGAGAAAAACAACCATATTCAAGTCAGTTGGTTGAAGAGGGGTGTTAAAAATTGACCCCAATGGGAAGTGTAATGCCGCTATTGGCTTCAGACGTAGGAATCTGTCAAGGATGTAAGTGCACTGCGTGGGTGTCCCAAATAGTTATTCTTTTGTCAACACTCAAAATAGACAACAAGTGGAATGAAGGTAGCAGGATTATGTGGAATTTTTCCTTTGAATCCTATTTTCTAAGGTGAGGAAGTGTAAAATGGGAATTTGCGTAAGGGGTGAAAATTCTCTCCTATATAGAGAGACAAAGAGATAGAGATAGAGACAGAGAAAGACATAGACAAAGACAGATACATAGAGACAAAGATAGAAAGAGAAAAAGAGAGATAAAGAGAGACAAAGAGAAATAGAGAGACCGAGACAAAGAAAGAGATGAAGATAGGGAGATGGACAGAGAGACAAAGACAAACAAAGATAGAAAAAGATAGATAGAGAGAGATAGAGAGTGGTGAGGGGGAGAGGGGGAGAGAGGGAGAGGGGGAGAGGGAAGGGGAGGGGAGGGGATGGGATGGAGAGAGAGAGGGGGGGGAGAGAGACAAAGATACAAAGAGAGAGACACAAAGACAGAGGAAAATAGAGACAAAGATATGTAGAGAGATAAAGAGAGGGAGAAGGAGAGGGAGAGAGAGTAAGAGAGACTAATAATAAAGAGGGAGAGGGATGGAGGGAGGGAGAGAGGGAGAGAGAGAGAGAGGGATGTAGATAGAGAGATAATTATCTAGGTAGGGTGGGTATTGTATCTTAATACAGGGACTGAGAGAGGGAGGGAGAGAGGGAGGGAGAGAGAGTATCTTCTTGATTTTTTCAAAGATAAAAGTTCCTTATTGGATCTTTTCTTCTTACTTTACTCTACAATGGATGCTCTTAGAACAACATTTGTAATTCCTTCTTTTGAAATTTTTTTATAGACACAAGAAAACAATCTATGTTAATCTCCATGGATTTTATCACCTCTTCACTAAATTAGGAAAAAGGTAAGAAATATCCTAGTAAACCTAAGGGAAAAATTAAGAAATCTCCCAATAAACTAATGGACAATCAACTTCAAGAAATAATAAATAATATAAGAATAAGAATAAATTAGACAAACAAACCACATCATCTTCATAGTCTAGAATTAATTCTTAGAAATAAAAGTAGAAAAGAAGAGGGTCATGCGCTTTTCTGGATCACAAGATCATAATAAAAAAATTTGATTTAAAGAGGGTTGTATCTTTGGAAGAGATCATGAAGAAACACACCATTTATCTTCCAAAACATACTTAGATACATTACCATATATCTAAATGTTTAGATACATCCACCAATAGTTGGATTATTGACTTAAGAGATTCACATCACATGAGTCACTCATAAGATCTTCTTGAATTTATTTTTGAAAACACTACTTCTTAGATTTTAGTGAGAAACTATTTATAGGTTCTATTTTTGGTGTTTATTAGAGTAAAATTGATAGAGGTTAGCATTGATAATTTTCTCTATGGTCTTGATATTTCATATAATATTCTATTAGTCTACAAAAATTTTCATACTAGTGATGGAAAGATAGTGTTTATTAGATACTTGGAATCCCTAATATTTTATGCATAGATGGCATTTTTCAAGGTTGTGTTCATGAAAAATATCATCAAAAATCCTTTCTAAAGGGTAAGTCCCATCATGCTATTAGCTTACTATACTTGGTTCATAGTGACCCCATGTCATTTCTAACTCTTTCATTTTCAAGAACCAAGTATGTTGTAAAACTCATTGATTATTTCTCCCATCATGCATGGTGTACCTTATTAAGTAAAAATATAACTTCTTTACCACTTTCATGATCTTTAATGTGTTCATTAAGAAATAACTTAATTTTTTTTCCATTTGATAGATACACACATATAATAGGGGGGAATATGTGAACCAAGACTTTATTTGTTATTGTGTTGAGTATGGTATTCAACATCAATATTTGTTTTTGTGCACTCCTCAATAGAATGGTGATTACAAAGAAAGAATAGGTCATTAAGGTATATGAAAATTGTATGCTTCGATCTTGATATATGGTCCTATCATTTTGGGCTAAAGCATTAATTTGTGCCAACTATAATCAGAATCACACTTCCCACAAGGAAATTCAAAATATTACTCTACACTATGCTTGGTCCAAAATCAAGCATGATGTTTAATTATTTTGGGTATTTGGATGAGGCTTGGGAGTTCATATCAAATGGTTAGTCTAAGAAAATGGAGAATAATATCCAACAATATATTTTTGTTGGTTATTGCGAGGATGTGAAAGCTTATAGTTTATTTGATCATATCACCAAAGGTGTCCACTTTCTTAGAGATGTCTAATTTGATGAGTTTTTTACATAAATAAATATTCTATAATCTTCTTCCTCGATACTTACTCCACCTTCATCTCATGAGGATACCTTACAACTTGAAGATACTTTAAATTATGGTCTTGATCCACCACCTCAACAAAATCCACCACCACTTCCACCTCCTATCACTCATGTTTTTACAAAAGTTGGCTTATGTTGTTATTGAGGAGTTTGGTTCTTCAATTGGCATTCTTATGCCTTCTCAACACATTCTCTCACAAAATATGACACTAGTATTTTGTGTCATATGATATCTCCATATCTAAAAATAAATTATAGTCATTTGGTATCCCAAAGTGGGATGGTGCTATGGAAGAGGAGTATTCTTCATTGAGGAAGAACAATACATGAGATTTGGGTTCTCTTCATAAGAGAATAGATATTGTTATGTGCAAGTGGGTGTAATGCACCAAGTACATAGCTAATAGTTTCAATGAGAGATACAAGGCACATCTTGTAGCAAAGGGTTTTTCATAGGTTGAAGTATTGACTACTCTAAGAAATTCACTCTTGTAGCCAAGATTGATTCATTTTTCCTTGTTCTTTCTATTTTCCATCTTAGCTATGGCTAGTGAATTAGATGGCTGGGAAGAGTTCCTTTTTGAATAGTAATAATCATGAAGAGATCTATATGTAATAATCTCCAAGTCTTGTCTAGGACTCCTTACTTGTTTGCGGGTTATGTCATTCTTTGTATGTTCTCAAGCATGTCCCTAGAGCTTGGTATAAGAATATTGGTAGTTTATTTCTTGCATCTATTTCATTTTCTACCACTCATATCACATCATATGCATCTAAAGATATGGAGATTAAATTTTGATACTGGTCTTGTATGTTGATGATTTGATCCTTACTATTAGTTTCTTATCCATTATTTAGCACAATTTGATGGCACATTTTGACATGACAAATTTTTGTCATTTACATTTCTTCCTTGTTCTTCAAGTTCTTTAGTCTAATGAGGGTATTTCCAAATACTAGTAGAAGTATTCCATTGACTTTATTCATTGATTTTGTATGAGTGATTGTAAGACCATACCTATACCATTCTAGTCTAGTGTTACTTTGACTACCACTTGCAAACCACCTAGTATTGATACTACCTTGTATAGGCATTTAGTTAGTAGTATTTTTATTTGATACACTTATCTAAGTATCACCTTCACTATAGGGCTTGTATCCTAATTTGCACATGACCCTTATAAGAGTCATTAGAAGGAAAAAGGGCATATTATGATGTATATTCATGGTACAACTCATTTTAGAATTCGATACACACTAGGGCTTAACATATATTAGGCTACACATACTTAGATTGGGTAGGAGATGTTGAATCATAAAAATCCACTTTCATTTTTTTCTTCTCTTAGTACTAGTATAGTTGCATGATATTGTGAGAAGCAAACCACTATTGAATTACCATCCATTGATGCCAAGTATCAAGGAGAAATTATTGCTAGTCATGAGGTATTATGGCTTCAACAACTAATGACAAATTTTGGTCTTCCACCTAATCATCCTACTATAATTTGGTGTGATAAACAGAGATTCATTCATATTTCAAGCAACCAATTGAAGCATCAGTGGACAAAGCATATTGGGATTCATATGCATTTCTTTTGAAAACTTATACATGATGGTGTTTTATCATTAGAGTATTTACATAATAAGAATCAGGTTGTATACATCTTTACTAGACCTTTAGCATCACCTCACTATCTTGTGTTAAGTCAATTTCTTGGGATGAAGGAATTTATCCTTTGGGGCTCTTGAGTCCTCTTTCCTTTGTATATAGTTCTCTTTTTTGCAAAGAATTTTTTTGCCACAAGGTTTTAACCTTTACTCCATTTGTGAGAGAATTTTACTTTTTACATTAGTACCTCATCAAGCCTTTTAACAAGAATCGTCTTTTAGTGACCTACTCCCTAACTATCACTTAAGGTTTGGGGGTGTTAGTGTGAAAATTTCCTTTTCCAACTAGTTATCTTTTATCTATTTCCTACACTTAGTAGTCCTATTCCCACTAGCTTAAGTTCACATAGTGGTTTAGTTGTCTAACTTCATAGACACTTGGCACATGCCCTCAAAATTTTCTCAAGTATTTTACATGTGTCATATCCCTTGGAAGGCTAGTTATTATTTCTATTTTTCCTTACTAATTCCTCCTTATGTTATGTATAAAAGGAGAGTTTGTTGTATATTCATATATTTCAGTTCATTGGCTAATCTATTATGCTTGATTCATTTTGTGAAATTTTTGAATTTTGAATTTATTATTTACTACTCCAATAGAATGACCATGGGTAAGTTTTGTATTAAATATAGTATAAGCACAATATACACTTGACAACTATGTTGTCACAAGTTCACATTAGATTTACACAAGTAGTTGTTGTCACAATGACTACCCTGGAGGTTTTAACAACACATACAAAAGGAAGGTAAATAAGCTATACAAAGGGATTATAGGTGTGCTATTGAGTTATGCCGAAGTTCCTGCTATCACAACTAGAACATACTGCAAGAGTATTACTGACTTCTAAATCCTCGTTAGAATGCAACCTGGGACCAATTAGGATTTGTTGTTTTTATTTTTCAGCAAAATTCCCATTGAATTCCTTTTGGAAAGCCTTAAGAGATTCTATAAAAATGGCTATGCTTAGTTTCTCCTATTGACAGTTATAGCTCGATTTTCCTTCATTTTGGTTGATGAGCACAACTCCATCCTTTAGACGCTTTAAAATTTTTCCCTCAGATATCTCCATGGTGGCAACAACCTGCAATGCAACATTGAAAAGTGTGATTCTTTATGTGGACTGAGTAAGTTTCCTCTGTATCCCATTAAATTTATCCTCATTTCTTTCCTTCCAAATAACCCACAAGATTTTAGTTGAAAGAGAATACCAAAATAATTTCATATCTTTGCTTAATTTGTTGTCATGACCCATTAGAATCTCTTTCCAAATTACTTTTCTAGTGCCATTCAAAAAATTTATATCAAAAAATATTCTAGATTTTATTAACAAGTAGACGGTAAAAAAAATTTGGTAAAAGATTCTGGAACTCTACAAATGTTGCAAATGTCAATATCCAAATGATGTGTTCTGAAAGGAACTTTTTTTAAAAGAGTAAGCCATCTAAAACAAGCTTTTTTGGAGTCAACAACATTATGACAAAGAGAGAAGAAAATAATAATCCAATCCTTGCATTGCAAATTAACATTCCAGTTTCTATTAAGATAATCTGGTTGGGTGCTTGATTAGCTCTTTATAGATGGTATTTGCTTTAACTTCAATTAAGGGGGTGGAGCCTTGCCAGTTATAGGTGATTGAGTTGTTCTCATTATCATTATAATTAAGCTTAGCTAGAAGGTCATGACAAGCCTATTTTAGAACAGAGTAAGTTCTTAAATTAGATTGAGGAAGACCAAGTTATTTTCTTAGAACCTCCTAGTCCTTCATCACCCCATTTTTAATAATGTTACTAAAGGTTTTAATCCTTGATTGGGCTCACCTTTTAGTAGAGAATCCCTACAGAAGATCCAAGGGATTCCCCTTATGCTCCAGGTTCCACCAGATGGACTTGCAAGGGTGAATGAGGTAGTTGTGTTCTACAAAGAGAGGGACTTGGATATTGTCCTTGGAAAGCTCCCACACCCTCCAGATACTTTTGAAGACCATAGAACCTGGAAGAATGATTTGGTGCTTGGTAATGAGGAGATCAAAGAAGGGGAGTGACTTCCAAGATTTAGCCAACTTGGGAACAACTTGATGAATGTTATTCCTTATCAAAACTTTCCATGGTTCATTTCCCTCAAGAGCATGGATGATCCATTTTGCAGCAAGTGCAACACTGTGTTTCTTTAGATATTTGAGCCCCATACCACCATGACCTTTTTCCAAGCAACACCACTCCCACCTCACTGCGTGCACCTTCCTTTTCCCTTTCCCATCAAACTAGAGGAAGCTTTTAATTTTTTTCTGCACTTCATTAACCTAATAGCTATTAAAGAACCAAACAAAAGAAAAATAAATAGTGTATGAGGACATTTTGTTTTGGCACACAAGGATTCTGCCAGAAATGGATAAGTAATGCCTATTCCAACTATCCAATTTCTTGTCAATATTCCCTTTGATCAATAGCCACATCTCTTTAAGGTTGGGGTAAACAGAGAATGGTATCCCAAGGTACCTAAATTGCTTGTGAGAATTACCCTACTCTAAGCCAAATTTTTGGAGAATTACCCCTTTGAGACCTTTGCACCTGAGACCAAGCAAACCAATTTAAATTTATTCATTTGGTTGACAATATTATTCTCTTCAAGGTCAACAAACAAATTAGTTTCATCAACAAATTGAATGTTAAGCAACTCATTTTGATCTAGCAGTACAATACCTTTAACTTTGGGGGAGCTGCATTCATCTCTTAACAAGTAGTGAAGTGTATTTGAAGCAATGAAAAATAGAGCAGGAGCCAAGGGGAAGCCCTACCTAATGGATCTCTCAAGGGTAAATGTCTCTAAGAGCGAACCACTAACCTCAACCTGAGCAACAAAATATTTTAAGAGTGTGTCAACCATGTCACAAAAGGCCTATGGGAAATAAAATGCCTCAAGGGTAGTTCTGATGAAGGCCCATTCCACTCAATCATAGGCTTTCTCAAAGTCAAGGAGTAGAATAGTAGGGATTTTTTTGGAGGATCTGGCCCATTCCATGGCCTCCAAACTTGTAATAAAAAATTCCAAGATATATCTCCCTTTGATGAAGCTATTTTGGGTGTTATTTATAAACTTGGGTAGAATGTTGGTCAGCCTTAGTGCTAATATTTTAGCCAAAATATTATAAGAGACATTCAACAGGGTGATTGGCCTCCAATTTTTTATCAAGGTTTTGTCCCCTTCTTTGGGAAGGAGCTTAATGATTCCCTTGTTGATGGATTTCCCAAGAGACCCTTTAGCTAAAGCTTCTGAGAAAACTTGTTGAGGGTCCTCATAAACCCAATCATTGAAGGTCTTGTAGAACTCAACTGATAACCCATCATCTCCTAGAGATTTTTCATTGCTCATGGAGTTGATAGCTGTTTTGATTTCTTCTCTAGTTATTTCTCTTGACAGAACAAATGAGTCTTCCTTAGAGATATTAGTAGGAATCAGTCATTTAATAGCTACTCTGGCATTATGACAGTCCTTCCTATTTCCTTTAGACTTAAATATGTCCTTGTAGAATAGGAAGAATTGGAGTAGGATTTCATCTTGGTTTGAGATAGTAGCACCATTTTGAAAAATCTGGTCAATTTTCTCTTTCACCCCTTTTTCCTTGATATATCTAAAAAAGAACTTTGTGCATTTATCTCCATTACTTAGCTAGTTTAGTTTGGCTCTGATTTTCAGCCCTTGAATTTTTTGGGCTTGTAGCCTCCTCAAAGAGCATTTTTCTCTATTGAGGGCCTCATAGAGTTCTTCACTTGGGGGCTCCTTCTAGATTCTGCTCTCAACACTAAACAACTCCTCTTGGAGGATATTCTCTTCTCTTCTTAGGTCCATTGCTCTTTTCTTCCCAATGGCTTGGAAAAGGACTCTCCAACCATTGACATTTTGATTCCATCTGTCAATTGGGTCGAGGTCCTTGAGCATCCAAGTGTTAACATTCCTAAGAGTGGTAATAGAAGCCTTGCAGTCATCATCACTTATAGTCTGGTGTTAAGAATGAAATTCCCTTTATTCTTGTAGTCTTTTTTCCTTACATTGTTTATAATTATAGTGGCCTTGATAGGATGGTGATCAAAGAGGGTATAGGGGTACACCATTACTTTGCTTCCATCACTTAGGGGATTGAAGTTGAAAAAATCCCTGCTAACATAGAACTTGTTTAACCTGCAATAGACTCTCCTTCCACCTTTTTGTGCATTGCACCAAGTATACCAAATGGTATCGGTGTTATCTTTCATTCCCTCAAGAAGGTCAATGAGATTGAGCTTGGACTTCAAACTCAACTAGAAGTTCTTTTCATTTCCTTTCCAATCCATGTTGAGTCCACCTTTTTTGTCTTCCTGGTTCTCAATCATGTTGAAATCACCACCCACAATCCATGGAACATCTGGCAAATTGAGTAACCACCTCCAAAGGTCAATTCTTTCATTGTATTCATTTGAGGCATAAATTGAATAAACACCAAATTTGCAATCCCCCTTACAAATGTAGCCCATACAACCCAATAATAGGGTGAGACTCTAGAATTGGCAAGGTGTTTGATCCATTTGGGAGTGATTAAGATGAAAATTCCCCCTTTTCCTTTATCATGTTTGGAGGTAATGTGTGAGGATTTGTTCCAAATGAACTTCATGTTCATTTCAAGGGTAAACCCCACAACTTTGATTTCTTGGAGGAGGAGGAAGTCTTTACACTTTTCCATGTTAAGAAATCTCTAAACTATGTATTTTTTGTCTGGGGACTCTAATCCCCTCACATTCCAAGAGGTGTAATTAAGCATCATTGATGAGACTATTGGGGGAGGAATCTTTACTATTCTTAAAAAGATCAAAATATTTTTGACCATTGACCTCACCTACCACCTTTTTGGAGGCATGGGAGGAGAACATTGCTTGTCTTTTTCCTTTTCCCCTTAGTAATGCTTATGTTGCCTCTACTTAGGGAAATAGATCATTTCTTCCTACCTTTTTTTAGGTACTTTAGAGGGGTGGGGGCAGTATCTAGGGCACCATCATTGGTATTGTCTTGCTCATAATTTTTACTAGAGTTGAAGTGTTTTGAAGCTCCTGAGTCTTTCTCAGTTTCACACAAGCTAGCTTTAGGTTCACCACCCTTACTAGGGGTCAATTTATTTACAATGGTCTCCTCATTACTAGGGCACCTATTAGGTCCTGCAAGCTTCAAGGGGGGATTAAAAATACCATTAAGCCAATTTTCATTCTTAGTCATGTCAACTAACCATCTGCTAACCATTTTAGTTAGGGCATCCACACTTTATTTTAAAGGATGCATGGTATTGTCACCACATACTAGGGTGACTCCCAAATCAAGTTCATACTTTTTGTTCAGAGTGTTATTATTAGTAGAGATTTGTTCCTTATGATTATGTTTACCATTTATTAAGTGCTCAATACTAGAGGGAACACTATCTTGGAAGCCAGACATACCTGTAGGAGTCCTCACAATATTAGGCACTAATGGGTTCTCAAGATTAGTATGGTTGTGGATCCCTTCTAGATCAATATCATTTCCCAAGGTGTTGGAGATCACATGAGTACTAATGTCCTAGGGGGCTCCTATTGCTCTGAACTCTACCTTCAAAATCAGAAATTAAATTCTTTACAAAGGATTTTTTACTTTTATTTTCCTCTGACTCAAAGTTGACATTACCACTAGATTTATTCCTTTAAAAAACAATATCAACTTCTTCCAGTTCATCTTTTTCTCTTTATTACTTTTGTTTCTATTTAACTTTTCCTATTGAATCTTTTCCCTTATTTCAACCATCATTATTTGTTGAGCATTTCTTTTAGGTAGCACCATTTAGAGCATGGGGATGAGGGGGGGAATCAGAGGATGCTGAGATTTAAACATAAAAAAAAAATTTGTAAAGGGTTAGGCGAGCAAACAAGAGGTTGGGCGTAACTGGAGGGGGAGAGAGCCTTATGGGAAGGTTGCAACAAAGAGGGAGAGGGAACAATGAGGATAGAGGGGGAAAATCCAAAAGACAAAGACAAAGAACTTTGTAAGAGGGGTTAGGGAAAGGGTTACCAACAAATTATACACTAGGAGAGCTAGGGATCCCCTCATTAGGGACAAAAATGACAACGTTACCACCATTGCTAAGGTGAGCTTCACAAGGGTTTTTTACACTCAACTCTTTATTGGCATTCACATGAATAATAGGGAAATCATTTTTGATATGACCATCCTTCTTGCAAAGATAACATGCGTTGAGTCCTCCCAACATTTCAATAGGGAAGAAATGGAATGAGCCATCAATTTGGATGCCTATGTTTCTAGGAACTTCAACACCAGGGTTAAGAGAGACCAACAACTGAGCATTCGGTTAGGGTAGAGTAACCCTAGGTTTGTCTATTCTTTAAACACTCTTGAAGGGAGAGAAGACCTGGGGGAGGAAGGACCAAAGATCCGGTGGAACTCCTTTGATAAGAAGCCATCTAGGGCATGAGAGTGCTAGAATTTCATTAAAGTTAGCCCCATGGGTCTAGGTGATAGCCCTAAAGACAGTCCTCCCAATGCTCTAGTAGGGGTTTCCCAAAAAAAATTGTTGCATTTCATGATTTTTGAAAAAAATTAAGAATAAACCACATTGCACCATACTATAGAAAGAAATATGCACATTCAATTTTTTTTCCAGAAATTATTTAACCAATTGTCTAATAATTTCCTAGCAAGAAAATTATCAGAATCAACAATGATAAGAAATATAGCCATGCCAGAAAGCCTACTCCTTTCAACATGAATAACCTTAACCATTGATGGGTTGGGAGAAATGAAGGTGGTGTCAAGATGGTTAGTCTTTCTATTTTTCCTTCCTAATTCCTCCATATACTATGTATACAAGGAGAGTTTATTGTATATTCATATATTTCAAATAGTTCATTGGCTAATCTATTATGCTTGATTCATTTTGTGAAATTTTTGAATTTTGAATTTATTATTTATTGCTCCAATAGAATGACCATGGGTAAGTTGTAAGAATATTCGCATTTTTATCTACCCTAAAGGGTGAAACACCTAACGATGATATTAGTCTCTTATATCAAAGGCTTGGGAAGGTCATATTTATTGAATTCATTTTGGAACCTAAAATTATTTTCCCCTTTCTTAAGAAAGGCCTTGATGTTTTGGTGATCTCTATATTTGATCATTTTATACAAATTGATTACTTGTATTTTTCAATCCCATATAAATAGCCATAATTTTCCTAGAAGTATTATTCCACTAACATAAATAGTTCTATTTTATTATCTGATTTGATAAACTCATTTAAAAGCATGAGATCATAGCCACTGATGGCTTCCACAAAAGGAGTGAGATCTCTCACCTTAATAATATTTCAAATAGTTGCATTGTTTCTATTATTTTCATAGGAAGAGGGTTTAGTTATGATCCTATCTCCTCCCATACTATTGGATCCTCTTAAAAACCTATAAATCATGGTGTTAGGCCATAAAATAGAGTCAACATTGATGTAGAGAAAGTTCTTGCTATCAATACCAAAGGAACTATCACAAATAATAATATCCCTGTAATACCCCTCATACTTTTTAGACTTATTATTTTTCTGTGCTTTGCTTGGATACTTTGATGGTACTAGTATTGTTTGATTCGGTTAGTTGACATTTGATAACACTGTTATTGTTTGATGTGGTTAGTTAGATGCTTGATGATGTTGTTATTTCATTATGGACAGGATTACTTTATACGGCATTATGGTTGATTATATCTGTTAATTTTATGAATTGTGATATGATGCAATGATTTAATTTAATATGTTAGGAGATGATTGTTAGTTAGAAATGTAATTCATTGATTATGTTATAATTGTTAGAATAGGTGTGACGAAGGACAATATAGCATCACTCGTTCGCGAGTGCCCTGTTATGTTGTGATTCCTTCTCACAATACAGTATTTTGATTTAATGCTTTGATATATATGTATATATGCACATGTACACAACTTCGTTTGTATGCAGGATTGCAGGTATAAGTCTCGATTCCACCTGCTTCGGCAGGACAGGGCGAGCACCAAATAACCCAATGGATAAATGTTGATACAGAGGTGACGATGAAGTCCTTCCGTCCCATGATGTCAGGTCGTCTCACTTGTTGGTATAGTTGATTTTGTGTAAGTTGTCGTCATTGTCTGTTATGTTATGTGTTTTGTCTTATTTTATTTACGAGGGCATTTATAATTATGATTTAGCTTAATGATTGAATTAAATTTTTATTTTAATGTTGGAGTAAATGGTATTTAAATATTTAAATAATTTAATTATTTTTGAAAATCTTACATTTCAATTAAATAATAATTAAATAATAAATATGCTTAATTATTTTAATTAATTAAATTGATGGTGGATAATTATTAGAATAATTTATTAATTAAATAGAAAATGTGTTGTGCAAGAAAGTGGTAAAATAGAAATTAAAGCAAGAAAACAAATAAAAGAATTAAAAAAGACAGTGTGATCCAATAGGGTTTGAGAGTTGGGAAAAAGCCAGTTTTAAAGAATTGATTTTTCTTTTTTCTTTTTTTTTTTTTATCTGAGATTTTTGGAGAGCTTTGAAGGGGGAGGAATATATTTTATTTAATCATGAATTTTTGGGAGCACACACACACACACAGAAGAAACAGAAGGCTGAAGTGCTCCAGGGATTGTGGAGTTCGTTCTGGACTACGGATTGGAATCAGATTTGAGGGCATCTTCAAGTTTGCATTGGACTCCAGGTTCCTCTCGTAGTTTTCCTCGTACCTTTCTATTCTCTGTTTGTTCTGAAAAGAAAAATAGATTTTTTTTAAAAAAATAAAAAAATAATTTGTGTGAACATAGAGAACTTCTGTTGAAAACTGAAACTAGAGCAAATTAGTAGATTAGAAAACAAAGAAAATCATAGAAATTATACTATTTAAATTTTGTCAAAACCAAAAAACCCCAATCTTCTAAAACATTTAACTTATTAATGATAGGATTGTAGAAAAGATGATTTAGTATTGAAGAAAAATAAATTTTATTTAGAATAATCCTTGGTGAATATAGAAAACCTTCATTGGAAAATTTATTGATTCCTGGTAAACAAATCAATAGGAAAAAGATCCTTTTTGTGTTTAAACAAACTTGAAATTTGATTTTTATAATTATCTTTAATGAAAATTTTGAATAGGTGATGAGTCTGTATTTTATACAGAAAATCAATTTGTTTGTGGTTATATAATTTTACCGATATGACTGTATCTGTATTTATTGAAATATATATATATATGATATGTATATATATCGTGTATATATATACATATACATATATACCTTGTATTCATTTTATAGTTTAAGGGTATTTATATATTTTTATTTTTTAAACGAAAAACGGATTCTCGAAATCCGTGAGTCCCTGTGCGCAGTAAATATTTTATTCAGGGTTCATATAAAAAAATAAATAAAATAAAATAAAATCAAAATAAAACAAAAAAAAAATAATATAAATAAAAGTTTATTGGGGGCCGAACCCTGAGGGTCGGCATTGCCCCCGCTGCGGGAAGTACCCCGGCCGCCCTATCGATCGCGACAACTCACGATCGTCACAAGAAATTCCAGGACCGCCACGTTAGCCCCGATCGCCGCTGCAGCCCTGACCGCTAAGCGCCAAATTCTTTTGGGATCATAAGTGCTGCAGCCTTAATGTATCACACCGCTAAAAAAAGAATAAAGTTTTATTTTATTTTTATTTTTTTTATATTAAACATTGATATCATTTTAAATATAAATTGTTAAAATTTAATATTATTGTTATATATATATATATATATATATATATATATATATATATATATATTTTGTTATTTTATTTATTTATTTATTATTGGATGAAAATTTAAGTTAAATAATATAATAATTATAGTTAATTTGTTTAATTTAGTGTATAATAACTATTATGATTTATTTGATTATTAAATATGATAATTGTAAATTATTCATAAAAGAAATTTTGATTATTTTATTTTGCTAGTTATAATGTAAACTGGTATTTATTTTTTTTAATTTGTGGAGATTATTATTGTACGAAATGTAATGGGAGTTATGTTTATATATAACCAAACCTTAGGTTATTTTAGCACTTTGGATGTAATAGGGATGTTTTATGAAACTGAGTTAATTTGTGATTTTGATTATGTAATCGAGTGAGTCATTTTTCTTAACTATGAAATCATGCAGTCTTGTTATCGTCTTCTTTTCCTTATGGTTGTAAGTTTCACTCGTAATGTGGGAACCTGTTGTCAAAGTGTGAAAACCTTGTTCCAGAGGCTCATCATTTTGAGTATTATTTTCCTTTTGTTTATGCTCTTGAGCGTTATTGTCTTACGTTAGGAAGGGTTGAACGGTTGGTTAAACTTGTGGTTATGAGTTGTTGCGAGAAGGTTAATGCATCGCGTGTTCATGTTGTGGTAATATGCTTTTATGTTTTGTTCAACCCTCGCCTATTTTGGAGATATGTTAAGAGGTCATAGGGAGAGTGGCTCTTCGTGGGCGCCGACGCCTCGGGTAAGAGGAAGGGCCAGGGGAACCCACGTAAGAGTAGTTAAACAAGTGATAACATAAAAATAGATTTTAGGGGGATGGGTAGTAAAACATACAAGATAAAGAAAAATGGATTCCTCGTCTATGCATTAGGGCTACCGTAGACTAGTGATAGACTGAGTAGGCCGTGGTTGGCAAAGTCGTAGTCTCGTCTCCATGAGAGATTATCGGCTCCGCATCAGCTACCCTATGGTGCCGGCGCCTCAGTAGGAGGAAGGGCCAGGTGATCCATAGATGGGTGCCGGCGCCTCGGTGAGGAGGAAGTGCCAGGGGATCCCATGAGAGCTATGCGATGACACTCTCCACTAGACATCCTTGTTGTCCTTGTTTCTTGTTGCCTCTGGATATTGTTATTTTTTACGTTGTTCTGATTTTAGGGCTAGGGAATCCATAGGTGGGTGCCGGCGCCTCAGTTGGAGGAAGAGCCAGGGGATCCCATGAGAGTTATGTGATGACCCTCCCTACTTGACTCCCGTTTGACTTGTTCTTGTTGCCTTTTTGGAATGGTGTATTGAATGGTTGATTCAGAGTTATTATGGAATCTTGTTCTTTATATTGGTTCTAACTTATCTGGAAATGTATTTTGGGTGTTGGCTCGGCTCTTCTGGATGTTGTCTCTTTTTAATGTTCCTTAGAATTCTTGTGATTTGTGGATTCATGATTGTTAAGTGTTAGTACTTCATGTTATCGTGATGAGTTCTTGGTTTTACTTGTTATGTGATTTGAGTACGTCGATGGTTGTGCATTGCATTCTTGAGTTGTACTTGTTTTGTATCATGTTGTGGTTGAGTCGGTTGACATTCATGGTCGGGTTCACTTCCTCGTCACCTCTGAGCACGGGGGGTGAGTTACTTCGTAATTCACATGGTTAGTGAAACGCCCGCATCTGCTGGTTCCTCATCAAGGCTCGGTTCTCGCCTGCTAAGTATGTTCGATCGCCAAATTTCATGCTCATTATTTGTATCAATCCCAAAAGTTAAAATGTAATTCATGTATCAAAGAAAATTGTAATGTAATATTATTTCAATGATGTAATAGTTAGGTTTGAATTGGATCATGTTAAAAGATTTATCATGGATGTAATTGTGCGATGTTGTCATACTCGCATCATGGCTATCAGTTGTATCATTGTATATGGTTTTCATAGATTAAATGGTTATGTTAGTTTCATTATCTTTATTATGGTTTGTGGTTGCAATGTAACCTCGCGTGCCCCAGAGAACCATGTGGTTTTAATGCTATGTGTTATGCTATGTGTTCATGATTTAATGTTGTTACATGTTACTTCTTTTATTTTAAAAAAAAAAAATTATTCGCATTATGTGTGTGTTCTCTGGGGTTTGCACGACGGGCGTTACAATCCCCCTCCATAAATATATTTACATTGTAGTTATTTAAGTACTTATCATTTAATTATCTTATGACATGTCTATCCTCAATAGGAAAACCAATGGTTGGATATCAAAGGATATTATTGAATTAATTAAAAATTCTTGCTCTAATGTTAGGATTTAACCAATAATATTAGTCAATAACTAGGCCACCCACATTTTTAAGTAAATAAAATATCTAGTTACCTTTTCTATATACTTGGAGGATTTTTATATTTTTTAATGATTTTAAGAGTATTTAGTATTATTCCTAATATAATTTTAAGACCAAAGGCCAATGATGTTGAAGTTTAACATATCTATAAAAAATTGAGCACCTATCAATGATCTGTAAAACAATCCTACTTATGAATCACTTAAACAATTCATTAGATTCACCTATGGATCACACATTTTATTATTATTTATCATTGAAAAATTGCATGTATGAAAGGGCATAGAAATGAGCATTCAAAACATAGACAAAAGAATGAAAGAAACAAGATTTGATAATAGAGTTCACCCAAATTTAGGCTACATCTCCAACC